>VUJU01000153.1:0-110073 GCA_009835225.1 Aphis craccivora | reverse complement strand
GATTTAAAAAGAGTACAAATATGATAAAAAAAAGCAACATATTTATAAAACAAAATATATATTTCTATTTTTGTATTAGCAAATCTATTTATAACATCAACTATTTATCTAGGTAGTTATAGTAAGGTGTCTGTTTAGTAAAGCTAAACCAGTCAAGCGTTCTTGCCCCATTTTGGAACTTAACCATATTTTCAATCTAACAAAAAAAAGCAACAAAAGTAAGCAAAGAGAAGAATTATAAGTTTTTTGCAATTTAAGAAAAAGGACAAGTCCTTAATTTTAAGCAATGTAAATATATAAATATACAATAAATACATTTAAATAATATACTCAATTTCGTTAAATTAAATTTTTAAGTCAAAGATTTTATGCAAATTTTTCTTTGAATCGACTAAAACAAAATCATTTTTCATATAAAATAATTATATATATATTATATAGTTAAAATATTTTATAAAAGCTTACTATTTTGTTATTCTAATAATAAATACATGCACCAAACCTTCTAAGCGTAGAAAAGCTGGGTTTTGCAGATGCTACACTAATAGGCAACACTACACGATGTAGTATCGTGCATGACGACATATGTACCCCAAAGAAAAATGTATGTACATTTTTACCAATTTGTTATCATCGATATGATTTTTCAGAATTTTTGTTTTTTAATAAAATACTCAAATGCCCCAAACCCATTAGTTATATAAAATTGTCCTGGTCTAAAAATTCTCGGGGGGCGATTGCTCCCATCGCCCCCCTCAAATAGGCCACTGGCTTCAGCATCACAAGTTGAAACTTCAGCAATAGTTCCAGAGGAAAAGAGTGTAGTGTCAACATTCATTTATCAAAAACTAAAATTCACTCCATATTCAATTTTTTAAAGATAAAAATTATTATAATTGTCTAGCTCAGACACATTCTACCAAACTAGCCCGAAGACATTACCTTATTTATTATGCGGGTAAAAAGGTAATTCGTCCAAACGCAGACCGCCCAAAAAATGATTATGCTCAAAACTAAAAACAACGTGTTTAATTTTAACCGTTTTGGGCGATTGTTCAAGAATGTAACAGTCGCGGACGATGGCGGGTTTTATCCGCTCGCTTTACATGAGTGAATGGTCTAATTTATTTTCTTAAATTAAATTTAAGATTTTAAAAATCTTATCACTTGAAAAACGGATCTTTTCGTTTTCGGTGTACTAACAGAAAATGTACTCATAGGTAGTGTTATAGTGAATTCTACTATCGATAAAGTACTGTCTTTTTCAAATAATAACATACATACGAATCAACTACTGATCATAATTTAGCTATTTGGTGTGTTAGAACTGCCGTCAAAAAGAAAGCCGAAGAAGACTTACATGCAAGACCAAATAAGATAATACGTAAGGAAATTTAAAACACTAATCCCGTTTTTAAGGAGGTAATAGGTCATAATGACGTTAGATTATTGAGAGAATCGGCTTATAGGATTCGTAAAAAACATTTTTTTTAAAATTCCTACAACTACTAATGAAGCGTTTGACCAACTGTTTGAAACTCAAGTTGATATTAAAACTAATAATGAACAATTTTGTTATGTCAATCGAGAAAAACAAATTATTTTGTTTACATGTACTGAAAATTTAAAACATCTTTGTGTATCTGAAAACGTTTTGATGATGGAACATTTAGTTGCGCTCCAAATTACTTCTATCAATTATATACAATACACATCTTCAAACATAATTATTACATCCCCGTAGTATATGCATTTTTGACATCAAAATCTGAAGATCAATATATTTCTATGTGGTTAGAAATAAAAAAAATGTGTCTTATTTTAACAGGTAAAATTATAAATGTAAAAAAATTTTATTCAGATTTTGAAAAAGCAGCTCATAACACAGTTATTAATATATTTCCGGATTGTCAATTGATGTGTTGTCAGTTTCATTTAGCGCAATGTTGGTTTAGATAAATCCAAAAAAATAAAATATTAATGAGAGAATATAGTACCAATTCCGAACTTGGTGTTTGGCTTAAACATTTTTTTTGGACTCCCATACTTATTACTTACCACCCAATGAAGTAGGCGATGCTTTTATAGAACTTATGTCAATTGCTTCAGAAACTCAAAAAAGCATTGAATTTATAAATTATATATTTGATACATACATTACAGAGGATGCTATTTTTTCTCCTTATTTATGGGCAAGAAAACCTGAAAATGATCCAAACACAACAAGTGGAGCCGAATCATTCCATGCACATTATAATTCACAATTTTATTCATCGCATCCAAATATATACCAAGTAATTAATGTGTTAGAACAAATTCAAGTAAAAATTTACACAAAATGCAATGTTATAAATAAAAATATCTACAATGTTCCACGAAAAGTCATATTAGAAAAACAAGCTGGAATAAGTATATGTCAGGTAAAATTAAGATTTTAGAGTATATATAACGTATGGGTGTAACATTTCCAGGAAAAAAGTATTTAAAAGGCAAATATATTTTTTTAAATTTTAATAATATTTAATAACACACACACACACACACACACACACACACACACACACACACAAACAATAAATTTTTAATCATACCCGTGAAATTTACGGACAGTCCCAAGTCTGTCAAAATGAGAGGGAAAATTGATTGATAAAATACAGAATCCCAGTAGGTATATTAAAAAAAAAGTAGAGCAAACATATTACAATGTTTCAAAATCACTCGCCCAAACACCTTGTGTTAAATTGCTCAAACACAACGTTGCAATTTTTAAAAATTCGCCCAAACGTATTATGCCCTATTTTTTTTTTTTTTTTTAAAGTTAAACTCATCTTAAAGGGGAGGGATATAGTAAACTCAAAGCCCAATGTAGTTATTTTATAAATTTCATTATACTATTATGGACAATAAATTATTTATTTAATGTAATTTTTGATACCTAATATAATTAATGTAGACTGTAGGCATTAATACCTGATTAATATATGGTGTAAGTGTAAATCACAAATAACAAGAAGCCTTGATCAAAGATGAAAATAACAAGCTGTTTTTACATATTCTCATAATAATTAATAATTTAATTCAACAATAAAGGCCAATAATATTAGAATGTAGAATATTACACCACCATATGTATAACTCATAAATCATAATCATATGAAAATACTTAAATATATATATATTAGGTATATATATATATATCTATTACTTTTTAAATGCTAATTAAACATTATTTAAATTTGTAATGTGTAACTACTGAGTAACTTGTGTTAATAGAACTTACAACCACCACCACAAGCAATGCTTAAAGGTGGTACCTAGGTATACCATTAAACCAATGAATATTTTATAAATCAAAAATATATAAAATTTCATTAAAAACATAATATAGGTTTTAATGAAATAAATCATAATATTTATAAACACAATAGCTTTTACAAAAATTAAAATCTAGCATATTATACAACTGGTATGAATAATCGAAACGTCAAATTATAAAAATAGTAATGATAATATCAACAACGAATTAAATAATTATAAATTGATCATCAAACAATAGTTATTTACAGATAATTATTACACTGTTTCTTAATATAGTGTTAATTGGACATGTTATAAAACTATTGGGTATAAAGTTATATTATATTATTATTATTATTATTTAATTATATTATTATAAGTATGTTAAAATATTGTCTTTAATTGAAATTAAATTCTGAAACTAATGGTAATAGTTTCAACTTTCAAGTGTGTGAGATGAAAATTGAATTAATCATTTAACATTTTTTTCAATTTAAAATTGAAATTGTGTATTTTTGCTGTTATTATGATATAAAATAAGGTTTTTTAGTTTCACATAATTCTGATATGGAAATATTATTCATAATATGAGGCAAATAAATACCTACTAGAAATCTATAATGAATCAAGATCATTACAGTAATTCATCCACACTAAGTATTGAAAAAGATTTAAAAATTGATATTGAATTTACAGTTGTAAACAAAAGAAAAATTAATTTTGAATAACATGTTAACATCCATTAAATATTATAGTTAAAAGTAACTGTTGATATTTTTGTAGAGTTTAATTGTTGAGATAAATGGGGGTATAATATTGAAGTATGGCTATAGCCCCCTAAGATAGAGTTAGTGCTAGTTGTGCCACTAATTTTACCTACCTACTCAATTTTATTGACACCATCAATTACAAAAAAATAAAATACAGCTCAATATTTTACTAAAGAGAAATAAACTCAACATCCTACCTAATTGAATCATTTGGATATAAAATTAAAATTAAACAAATAAATAATATTAAATAATATAGTACAAAAACATTTATTTTAATAATTACAATTATTCAATTGACATGGAAAAAATTACATTTAACAAATAAAATTCACTATATAATAAAATGTACAATTTTAAGCATTTTAAAAATAAAAAAGGAACCATGCCCATGTATCTATTATAAATTAATAACATAAATGAAATACATGGTCGTCAATAGTCATTATTAATTATTATCTTATTATGATATGAAAACTGTTACAGAATAGATAATAGTTATATATAATTCACAATAATAATAGTCAATGTTTCTAAAATTTTACATTAAAAAAAAAAAAAAATCGTTATTAAGATTAAGAATAATATAGTGTAAAAACATTTATATTAATAATTATAATTATTCAATTGACATGGAAAAAAATTACATTTAACAAATAAAATTCACTATGTAATAAAAGGTATAATTTTAAATATTTTAAAAATAAAAAAGGGACCATGCCCATTTATATATTATAAATTAATAATCTAAATGAAATACATGGTTGTCAATAGTCATTATTAACTATTATCTTATTATGGTATTGCGACTGTTATGGAATATATAGTAGATATATATATAATTCACAATAATAATGGTCAATATTTCTAAAATTGTACATAAAAAAAAAATCATTAATAAGAAGGTTGATTACAAATCATTAATGTTATATCATTGCAATCTAAAAAAAGTTTAACAATAAGAGCATTTATACCATTATCGTTAATGACAACCATTTTAAATTTTGTTTTGCCATTTTTACAAATGTCAACAAACAATCTGTTAGAATAAGACAGTTTGTCTAATCCAAGAGAACAAGGCAAATCTGTGGTTTTCTTATTAACTATTGAATTTGGAAGTTCATATAGTTCACCAACAAATATCTTCTGACATACAAATTCATCTACAAGTTTTACTCTAAGGCCAAATTCATTTTTACCTAAATATTTTACTCTCTTGTATTGTGATTCATTTTTAGCCACATATAGCTTAAAAAGTTCTGGGTTAGAAACAGTCGGCAATATTTTAGTAGTGTTTAGAACATGTTGAATTTGTTTTGCCTCGGATGAATTTAATCGGACTGAGAAATAGTTCATACTCCAATAATTAATCACTGTCACTTCACACGGTTCAATAACTTGAAAAAGATTTAAATTACCAATCTCCAAGTCTATTACACATGGATTGTCAATTTCTTTTACATGCATGACTTTTGACTCACCAATGCATTTAGCTATTTCATCAATAAAAGCCAAATTTATGCTTTCAAGTATATGATTACAACATTTTTTTGATATATCTAAAGAGCAGTGTAGTTTAATTGGAGGTGCTGTCCGTAGATAATCACTGGGTTTAAACATTTCAGAACAGTTTTCAAATGTCATACAATCGATTAAAAAACATTTATACTTTTCACAATTATGATATTTCATTATTACTCTTGCCCGATATAATTTTAAATCATTGGTATTTTTAGCGATCACTATTTGACCCTCTTCAGGATGTAATACTGGAATCCACTTTGTATGATTTTCGATTTCAGTTCTAATAGCTTTGCCAGTTTGATAACTCAATTCAGTTTCAACATAAAAATGATTCATGGATAAAACAGGTCCAATATTAGCAACCTCTGTCTTTGAATTTGGAAATATTTTATTTAACATTTTAATTTTTGCACAGTTTATTGGATCATCAGATATGCCAGGAACAATACCATCCCAAACTAAATTATATACAATATCAAGTACATCATTTTTGTTATGTGATAATGTAACTAAATATGGCTCATTATTGCTTAAAAAAGTGGTAGTTATTTGATAACAATTGAAGAATTTACGAATTGCATCAAATAAATCTAGAACTGATAATCGATTGTCAATTTCTTTCGATACATTTCTCAAACAACAATAAAAAGCCATCGGTGTTACACTGTAAAGTTCTTTTGGTAGATCTTTAAATTCTGTAACTAATGCTTGAGAAATCCCAAAATCAATAAAAGTTACATAAAGTCCCAATTCAGTTATACTTTCGACTGTAGCTCTAAACCAAACACCATCGTAATCACGAGCAGCAATTAAATCTCCTACTTTTGGAAGCTTTGTTAATGTAGAAACATGTTTATCTAATTCTGTACTGATTAATTGAATATATTCATAGTTTTCAATGTTCTGTACATGAACATATTTTAATGAATTTATATTTGAGACATAGACATTCCACACATCACCTCTAATAGGTTTATTTATAACTGGAATATGAATATTATTTGTTGAATTTAATTCTTCTGATTGTGAGTTTTTAAAAGATAACAAAGTTGAAAATTGATTTGCAACCTCGCTCATGTCACATGTTAATTTTTCAACCATGTTTTTGGAATTATTTAAATTATCTTTTAGGAGTTTTATTCAGAAATAATTATTTTCTGCAATAATTTCTTTCTTTACTATTATTTTCTGATTTTTTACAAAAACATCAAATACTTAAAATTTATCAATATTTTTTTATATCTGTGCAATGAGTAAAAATTGATTAAACTTTATATTATATTTATGTTACTTAAATATATTTAGTACTGGATTGTTACAATGTCACACATCCATAATCCATTACATCTGCAGTATAATTATTCATAAATGGCTTCTGGTTTCTTACTTTAAAACAAGATTTTATTTCCTCAGTAGTTACATCCAACTTTAAATAGCTTTTTAAATTATTTGTCATCTTAGGACATCTGTTGATGGTTACTGGTCTAAAACATAATTATAATAATCATATTATATACTTGCAATGATTTAATTATAGTTTATTATTATATAATATAACAGTATTCAGTATTAAAGTAAATTAAAAAATATATATTATATATAGGTATAATGTGAAATGGAAGAATAAATAAATGTATAAATTGTTATACAAATCATTATAGATATATATTTTATAGATTATATACTCATATTATAAAATCTTTATATATATATATATATTATATAAAAACAAAAACTAGAACCAACAGCATTTTTGTAGAAGAAACATAATAAGTATTTCATCAAATATATTTAAGAAACAATAATAACCTTTACTATTACACTTATTATTACATTTGGCCCGTGTGGGAATAGTAATTTTTTTTTTTCTTAAACTTAATCAAATAGTTTTAATTTATATTAATATATAGATAATAAAATAATAATAATGTTGTTTAATTTTTTTTTAAGGTCCTGAATATTTTTTTAAAATAAATATAAATCAAGACATACTATAAACGACAAATTAATAAACTTGTATTATATTAAATTATAATCCAATATAAAACTGTCAGAAATTAATTAGGTACATTAAAAATAGTTTTATTAGTGAATTTATTAATAAATTTATTTAATAAGTTGCCAAACAAAAAAAAAAAGTTTCCAGTATTTTACGCAACTCGAATTATAGACACATACTATGACAATTCATTTTAAATCATAGTAGTGAACATTCACTGTGAAAATATCATGGCTTAAAGAATTGTTTATATATGCAATTAAAATGTACATATCACAGCTAAATAAGAATGTAGACTACACTGAGAGTAGAACATACTTCATACGAATGGCATGTCGATAGGTATTTCAATATGTGATAACTCCATTTAAATCTAAAATATATATTTTAGAAATGTTTACCATTGAGAAATATAGATGGCACAACTATTAAGGTTCAACATATCACAATAGCTCGACAACGGATAGTTATAATAAAAGGTAGCTAACGGTTATTAGCAGATGGACCTCCATTAGGAGAAAATGTTACTAAAAAAAGGAAAAATAAATTTGAACCATAATATTAATTGTAATCAGCCTGAAATGTGCTCTGATACCTAATCCTAAAAGTTATGGTTCAAAATACCTATTTGTAATTTTAAGATTTATTTTTTAATTTTTAGTATTTTATAACTTCTATTTACCTATACCAAGCCCGTAGCCAGACCAAATTTCAGGTGGGACAAAGCAAACTTTTGAGGGGCATTATATATAAAAACAATGTCTTTCTAATATTTTTAAGGGGAAAACGACTGGGAAACAATTTATTTATTGTAATGGTGCTTTCATTATTTATTACATAAACTTAGTACTTGGCTATACATTTTTTAGACTGAATCTTCCGGCCAAGTAAATAAATTGGATCAATATGAGTTAAAATAATTCATATTATAAATAAACAAATAACCAATTTTTATTAAATTTTAATTAATTATACATAGGTACATACATTTTATTCATTAAACCATTTACTTAGATTCCATCTATAATATCACACATTTTATAGCATTTATATTTATTATTTTTTTTTTTTTACTTAGCGTTTTTTTACACGGAGTTGACGTAGTGTTTTTGTTGGGATATCATTAGTTTTTATTAGGGTCAAGATTTTTTTGATTTTTTTTCCATTATTATGATGTTATCATCTTTTGCACCACGAGGCCACCGTTCAAACTGTTCAGATGTATCGTTACATCTTACCCATTTATTCAGTACTAGTATACTCTTAGAATAGAATATTTAAAGTTATTTTACAGTTAATGTTACATAAAATATCATTACAGTACCACGCTACATCTGGCATATTAATATTAATGGGCTGAAATAAATTCATAATTTTACCTTTGTCATTAACTTCTAATGTTTTATTAAACGTGAAAGGTAATATAGTATTTCAGTAAAAAGGTTCCGTGTATTTAGAGTGGCGAGATTCGCCTAAAATAAATCGCAGCAATGGGTAATCTAATTGATCATAATTTGGTAGTTCCACAGAATGATTAATTTTCTTATTTATAATTTTTTTAAGATGTTTAAATGCCGTTTTGTACATAAGTACATTTTGTTTCCTATAGTTCATCACTCATTTTATTATTATATCGGCAGTACAACTACCTTTAACCAGAGGCATTTTTAATTTATCAATTAATCTATTGGTAAATTTTTCAATATTTACATAAAATGGAAATAACTGTTTCGACTTTGGTTTTTTTCTTTTTACTGTTTTTTTTTTTACTACTTCTTGTACCGTGTTAATACTGCACAGTTCAATAGAAGTACTATTATTACTTTCATCCACGTACTTAGACTGAATAGACTCCTGATATTTTTTTTTCGCATAGCTTGCGTCTTTTGGAGTTTAGTTACCATTTTTAATGTAGACAAAACACAAGTCACGCCTAACGTGAGACGAAAATTGCAATTTTTAGCCATTTTTAGCAATTTTTTTGGTGCACTATTATTAATTAATATAATAATAATAATAAAATGTTCAAAGAGCGGATAATCTAGACGGCCGATTGGCAAATATAAATTATGTTTCTGATACCACGTGCATTGAATAATGTAGACAAATTACAAAAGACAAAAAGCTCGTCCGCCGAACGCGAGACGAAAAACGAAAACGGAATCGGGAATGCACCGATTATCGATGGGCGACAGACGACAGTGAACCATGTAGTGGAAGAAGTACGCCGCCGTCGCAAGAATCCCCATCACCCGTCTCCGGCCCACGACGAGTTTAATACGGCAGCCGGCGGCGAAAATAATATAAAATGATCACTTAAATATTCGCAGTTTTTTGCTCATAACTAAAATATTATTCTACCGATTCCATTGAAAATTATAAGAGCACGTAGCCTATGATTTTCTCGATCGTTTGATACCCCATTCTAACGACTTGGTCCATTTATTAAACCTACAGCCTTTAATAAAGAATACCAAAATATTAACACGTATTAAATGGGAATGTTAAATGTTTAGGTTTCTGTATATTACACGGTTTTTTTACTTAGCTCGCGACACTACCGTGTCGCTGGATAACATTAATAATCTTTAGAAGTATAATTCCAGTTAACATTTTTTGTTTATAGGTAATATATAATATAATACAAAATATTTATTATTTATAATTATTTATATACATTAATAATAAAAAAAAAAACAAAAATTATGCATTTCAAATGTCTATAGAAAGCTCAAAAAAATGTTTTGGAAATTAGAAATTACCTTAATTTTTACTGAGAAATTTTTACTTTTTACCCCCAAATTATCATCTGAATTCATTATAAGAAAATATTTTGAAGATTAAAGCATTTTTACTATTCCATTATAAGTGATATAATAGGCAAAAAAAATTCATCATCTTTTTTGAGGCGTTAAAATGCTTCAATTTTCACTTTTGAAAGTAATTTCTAATTATTTTGTTTTTAATCCATAAATGAACAACCGTAAATACTTTACAAAGTATTTATATCATTATGTTCTATAATCTATACAATTATAATTACAATTAATTTTTAGGCACGTCATTAAAACCCACGTGCTATATGTTTTTTTTTAATAATTATAGTTATTCAATAAAAAAAAAAAAAAAAAATTGACTCTTTTTAAGATAATAGTACCTATAGGAACGTATTTAGGTTTTTGTGTTATTGTAAAAAGCTAATACATACAAATACAAATAAAATTTCAAGGAAAATACGAAAAACAATTAACACGACTGAAATAATGAAGATTGCAGCAGGAAACTCTCCAAAGATTTTTTGATAGAAAAAAACGAAGACATGAAAAATTTTTACTTGAATTTATATCAATGTACGTCAAATGAACAGTCAGTTTTTCAATACATCCTACACAAATTGAACTTGGGTAATTTTATTGTCCAAAATTTAAATTTTTGAAAATTAGTTCTAACTTTTTAAGTTTAAACAGTTTTACACTCAAATATGAAATAATAAATATTATGTTTAAATCCTGAGAATTTTATGAGCCACAATTTTGTCTTCAGTAAATGTATTTTATTCTTTCAATTTAATGATATGGATACTAGATAGACATGAGTACTGTAGTTTCCAATTTCCGGCGATTTTTATTGACATCCTGAGCATTTTACGCTCCTAGTTTTATATTCTACAATAGCACGATCTAAATATTTTCTATCAACATTGTGTTCCATAAACTTAGATTTCAATGTTGTTTGTGTTCTAAACTTCTAAATATTATTTTATAGTTTAGGATTTAATCTGATTCTCGAATTATTACTGTCCTATGTTTTCTCTCTTAAATTGTATAGTCCTCCAATTTAAAAATAATAACTTTAACCGTACTTGTATATTAATTTTAAGTACTTATAACTAGATTACCCATTGCAGTTTTATGTTGTTAATATTTTAATTGTTTTATCATTTTTTAGGTGAAGCATTAAAAGTTGTAATGTATTATATATACATCAAATAACAACGTTATTGTTTACTTATCAGATATTAGTTAACTATTAATAATTAAAAATACAAATTGCATTAAAAATTCTTTTTCATTCTATTCATTAAATATTTCTTATTTCTAATGAGATCGTCAAAATGCTTTAATGATATCAAATAATAAGCACAATAAAATAGTACATTTAGTTTATTTCCAAAAAGTAAATTAAATTAGTTTATAGCTCGTTAAGTTTTTACAATGAGGTGCGCATTTTTTTAACCTTGAATGAAATGTTTTAAGACACAAATACAGAAAAAATATATTCACAGTACAATACTTAGTTGCCTTTCAATTGGAAGTTTTTTTTTTAAGATTGTGCAAAAACATTGCAAAGTAAAATTCTTGAATATGTATATAATATCAATATAAGTGAGTAAATTTTGTTTTAATTGCATTATTTTTATTTTTTATTTTATACAGTTTGTATTTTAAGAATGTTTGTTGAAATACTTTCCCTAAAAGAAAATCACGAAAATGAATTATTATAGTAATAATTACTGAGGCTATAGATTCTAAACTTTGATTTTATAATTATATATTATATTTAAAGGAATTGCTGGATTAACTTTATCTAAAATTCAAAAATTATTTTTAAAAGTTTAAGGTAATATATAATATTGAATAAAATGTTTGTAGGTTATAGTATATGTATAATATAATAAAAAATACCTGCCTTTGCTATTTTCAGATTTAAATAAAACTGGTCTTATATAATGTTTAAGTAACAATTCTTATACTTATGGTTTACTTACTACGTAAGACTTACGCAGTAAGTATAACTTTAAAACAATTTCTGTCTTTTTTTCAGCTTGAGAATTTTAATTTGAAAAATGAGTTTAATATTTTGCCTGTTGTGGTGTTGCCTTTGGTGGGGTTCATCAGCTGAGTTTAGTAGTTTTACTAGTCTTGTAGGATTAGGAGCACCAACTTCAGCTTTTATTAGAGCAAGATCTATAAAGATGAGTCTAAATCAATTTAATATTGAAGACAGTTGGATTGAGCAGAAACTGGATCATTTTAATCCTAATGATAAGAGAACGTGGAAACAGGTATTAATTAATTTAAGTATTTATGATTAGCTAAAACTTGTTATAAAGATGCAGTAAATCAAGTGTTAATAGTCTAATCGCATTTTTTTAGAGATATCATATGAATTCTGAACACTATAAAAAAGGTGGCCCAATATTTTTGTTGATAGGAGGAGAAGAACAAATTTTATTGAGGTGGATGACTGATGGAGCTATGATAGAATATGCTAAAGTTTTTAATGCTCTATGTTTTCAATTGGAACATCGATATTATGGAAGGAGTCGTCCTACTGAGTAAGTGTTATTTACTGATTTGCTACAAATTATTAATTTATATGGTTTAAATTTCAGTTAAGTAGCATTAATAAATAAATGAATTTATTTTTAATTGAAAATAAATTATTTGTTTAAATTGGTTACAATTAAATAGTTAAATAAACTATAATTATAATGAAATATAGTAAAAATATGTAAGAAAAGAAAATATTATAAGACAAAATAATTATTAGTACTGTTTAACATAACAAAATAATTTTAGTTAATTTTTTTATTAAATATTGTATATGTTACAGTAATTTAAATACTACAAATTTAGTATATTTAACTACTCAACAAGCTTTGGCAGATTTAGAAGTATTTATAAAGAGTAAAACAACAACAAAATTACGTAACGCTAAATGGGTAGTATTTGGAGGATCTTATCCAGGAAGTTTAGCTGCCTGGTCAAGAATGAAATTTCCACATCTTGTACATGCAGCAGTTTCGTCAAGTAGTATTATAAATACGAAAATAGATAATAAAGGTACTGTATATAATGCATTATTTAAATATTTTTTTAACCTTCCACAACAAACTTTTATAAGACACATACATTTTATATCTTACGTTTTTTTTATACTCTATAATTTACTACATTACAGTTTATTTGACTAACGAACACTAACTTTTTTCGTGGTGGTAATCGATGATAAATATATAATGTTGAGATGTTTTATTTTCATAGAATATTTTAAAGTTGCCCAAAAAGCATTGTCAGTTTATAATCCAAAATGTAGTGCACACATAAGAAAAGCAACGGAAATGATTAGTGATCTTTTAAAAACCGAAAATGGAACGAAATATATTGAACAAAATTTCAAGTAGTTATTGATATATTTTATTTTATATGTGTATATTGTATATTATATATTCACACAGTTATAGAATTAATATCAAAATAGTCAATACAATAGTGGTAAAATAATGAACTTTTATAATTACAATTATTTAATTTCAGAACATGCAATCACATAAACATAAACGTTAAAAAAGATATAAGACAACTGTTCCAACAATTAGCTGTATCGTTTTCAGCAGTAATACAATACAATCGAGACAACAGATACTACGAAAACATTAACCAATCATTTGTAACAATAATAACGTTATGTGATGTTATGTTAAACAGGACATTAGGAAATCCGGTAAGTATTTTATTAATTAGCAATTCTATGACAGATATGATAAGCATAAATATTTTAAATTTATGATTATGAGTGTATAATATTGATAATCCGTCAAAAATCTATATCTAGATTTTGTTCTGTTTTCCATAATTTATAACAGGGGTGGCCAACAGGTCGATCGCGACACTATTTATAATTTTCTAATTTTTTTTTATAAATTTATGTATCTGTATATCCCACTAATATATAAATTAGATTTAGAAAAAGGCAATAAATAATTCTAAAAAATGAGTCTTTAAACTGATATCGAGTAACTAATAACTATCGTGTGAAATTTAACGTGTTAATAATACTTAATATGTGTGTACAATGTACATATAATATTTTTTTAATAATTCGTTATTTTTTTAATTATTATTATTGACAAGCTTTTTGTTTTTTGGTCGATCGCGACAACCTAGAAAACTCAGAGGTCGATCACAAGTCTTTTAAAGTTTGCTGCCCCTATCCTCTGATCTATAATATCTCATTAGATTCTAGATACTAGAAAAACAAATAGGTACCTTCGACCTATCCAACTTAAATATTATGAATAATTTATTTTTTTGATGAAAGACCAACTAGGCTAAGTGGTATATTCTACATCTACTCTGTCATCTGAATAGAAATTTTAACTAATAAAGACATAAAAAAAAACATTTTTTTCTAAAGTGCAGAAGCTATTGAAATAAAGACTTGTTAAATATTTAATTAAAAAAACACGCAATGTAATAGACTGATAGCCGATACGTATCTACAATACGTACCTATCCTTATTAATATTTTAAACATGATTTAAAATTATTAGTTAGGCTAAATTAAATTAATAATCAATTAGACAAATTATTAGATATACCTGTTACCTACTAGCAAAACAAATTAAACGTTTTATTAGAACATTATTTTTTTTAATATGTGTTTAAATAGAAAATAAGTTATCGATCATCTGGGTGATCTAAGAGTTTTAATTTTTTGGTAGCTATACTAAACGGCCTAGCTATATCTCTGCAACTATAAGTGATTAATATAATTTAAGAACTAGTAATTGATAAAATGACGATTCACGAATTATGATTATATTTTTCTCAGCTCGATAGATATATAGTCGTGCATAAAATATTAAGGTACGCTACTAATAGAAGATGTTCATCCTATTCATACCAATCATCACTTAAATCCAATGCAGAAATATCTTGGAACAAAGGATATGTAGCATCAGGAGGTTAGTATACTGCAACTTTTTGATCAAATATAATTAAAAATTATAATTGATTATTAACATATCTTGTCGAACTCAGGAATTCCGAGGTCTATAAGTTATTATAATATAATTAAAATGTTGGGGCAATATTGTAATATATAACGTGACGAAATTAGCGCGTTTCGTAATATCATTAGAATTATTCCCAAAGGACGAACATTTTATGAAATAACTAGATTAATAAAGTTATTTTTGTAATAAAACGCGGGAACAATGCAGTTTAGTACTCCCTCGCCAATTTAATTTTTTTTTTATCGAAACTTATGTAACTCGACGAATTAAGAACAATGTCACGAACAAAATTTGTCACTTGGACTTAGTTTCGAAGTTATGACCTTTGGAAGTTAAACATTTTGAGTTTTTTACTCATACCCAATATACGCTATAATTTACCTACCACGTTTTTCATAAAAAATTTTATTTTTTGATAATAACGTATTTTAACCTGTTTAAAACGATGGTGCTTCGGAATTTATCAAAAATAATTGAGAATAAAAAACCGTTAATTTTTTTGTGGTACATGTCATTTTTTAGGTGAAAATTAGAATTATTGAGCAGTGATGCCCACATTGCCACTCGCTCACTGCGATGTGCTCAGACAAAAAATCGAAAATATCCCTCAACTTTATAGGTAAAACTATCTTGGGTAGACCTCAGAGTTAATAAAAAAAAAAGTACAAAAATTATACAAAATACGACCAACTAATGACTATAGGTACATTTAGTGTGCCCGGTAAAGTATAAATATATGCCAAAAAAATATTTCGTTTTTTTTTATTTGTAAAACAAGTTTGGAAAACTTACAAATTTTTCATGCTACGAAATCATTGTATCAAAGTCTATTTCACAGTGAAATGATGCTCAACAATCTACAGCAGTCTGTTTAAGTAACATAACTTATTATAATGTCAAACTCGAGATCCTCTGCGCGGTATTATAAAACAATGTTCTGCTCATTCGTATAAACGTAAAATCGTAAACTTTGGAGGGCTATAACATTAAAAGTAAGTCCAAATTCCAACAAATTCCATCGTTCTTAAATCTTCAAGTTACATAAGTTTCAATAAAAAAAAAAAAAAACAAATTGGTGAGGGGGTACTAAACTGCATTTATACAATTTTTTTTCTCAGTACATAATTATAACAAATAAGTATTTAAAAAATATGTTTTACTCACAGATGAGTTTAATGGAGCGGCAAATGTGTAAATTCGTCTTTGTCTACG
Organism: Aphis craccivora; assembly: GCA_009835225.1. Taxonomy (NCBI): domain Eukaryota; kingdom Metazoa; phylum Arthropoda; class Insecta; order Hemiptera; family Aphididae; genus Aphis; species Aphis craccivora. The sequence goes on along the minus strand of VUJU01000153.1, from coordinate 93,470 downwards.
ACGCACTGGTTAGGCCACGTATGGTGTTGCGGTCTTGAATATCGTGGGAGTATACGTTTCTGTTTAATTTAAATCATTGAGTTATAAAGTATTATAGTCATTGCTCAATAACTTAACAAACGCGTATAACCTAAATTTGTCTCCGTAGTCCGTGTTTCTTGGACGTTCAGATTTCAGATCGCAGGTGAACAAAAATACGATCAGCTGATTGAACTTCATATTTTCTATATTGTAGTGTTTCTATGGTTATACATTTATACACTACGATGTTTTCTCCGTCGTAGGTTGGTACTCAACACCATCCGATGCTTAGATGGGTCGAGTCAAAGTTTATAGGTAGCTGCAAGGTGCATAATATAATAATTATTTTATCTATAAACCTCGGGGTAGAGTATAGACATGGTATAGACCAGCGGTTCTCAAACTTTTGTTTTTGTGTACCACTTAGGTGTATTATTAATCAATCACGTACCACTAATGAATAAAAATCCAAATTGTACAATTAAATACTTTACTTTTTAGTTAAATACTTTTATTCTAAATAATATACCAGTAAAGTACTACAATATAATTGTTTTTATTCATTAGTTTTTTAAAATAAAATATGAATCAAATAACAAATTTTCAATGAGATCAGAATCGAATATTTATTTTTAATTTTCCGTTCTACCACCATTTGGCCTTACGTGTACCACCATGTAGTCTTTCGCGTACCACAGTTTGAGAAGCGCTGGTATAGACAATCAGCGATGACCAATATTTTTATGCTCAGACTGATAACTTATATTATATCACCCCTTTACAACCGTCTAAAATAAAATAAAAAAGTCAAAAACACTAATTTTTTTTTTTTTTAATTCGTAAATATCCATTTTGTAAATTCATTTAATTGTAATACGGAGAAAAAACAATTTTAAAATCGATTGAATTTTAAATGAATAAAAGAAACTTCTATTTCAAAACAATGCAACATAATATTATTGTATCTATATATCTATATGGTTTTCACACTTTGATAATTAATTTTTTTAATTCAATAGATTATAAAAAACACACAACTCGTTGATATTTTAAGTAAGATTTTCATTTATTTTTATAATTATTCAAAATGTCCACCATTAACTGTTATACATGAATCGATTTTAAAAGCTCGTGAACTTTGTAACGAAATCAACGTGATGTGAGTGGAAATATTTTGCACATTTTTACAATAATATTATGTCTACTGTAATAAAAAAACAAAAGGAAGTTGTTTTTGACTTTATTTTTAATTTAGACCATTGTAAAAAAAAGGATATTAGACATGTATTAGATTGAAAAAAACTGCACAACAATTATACTTCGAATAACAGCTATCCTAACAGCTATACTGACTTTTCAATTAGTATAAATTTGAGTTACATCGAAGAGCGGATGCAATCTAATCATAGCGTACGTTTGTCGTCGGATACATCGTGTTAAATGTAGATACATGTGACTATGTGAGATGTCTTGTTATGTGTTGCCTTGTTTTATCGCGGGCTACGGGTGTAGAATTGTATCGTTAATTAGGTAACTACACCGAGAATGTGAATTTGTCTTTTTTTATGTTTTTTTCTGGATTTGTTGATTGATATTATTTTTTCGTCTGTGAAAATTAGAATAGGTACCTATTAATTATTGTTTTATTTTATTAAATATAACTATTTTATTTGTTTACACGTGTTAATAAAATGAAATAACTTTTTTATTTCAGATCGACAATGGTTTTACCAGCTTTGTACAGAGTTAGGCAATTTTATAACATCCCATAAAAACAATCACTTATTTGGTGATAACATACCATTAGAATTTTTTACTGATTTGTGCGCTGATGTTTTTGGGGAATCGTAAGTTAATACATTTTTTATATATGTATATAATATACCCTGTGTATTTTGGTGTATAGAGTTCATTTCTAATATGTTGAATAATAACTAATGTATAGACTGTGTAGAGAATTTATTGTACATATATATATATTATAGGTCTATGATAAATTATATAGGTAACGAGAAAAGTAACAAATTTCAATAAGATCTCTAGAAAGAGCTTTGGGTGTTCATAGCACCTTTAGAAAAGTTACATACATTATCAAATTATAAGCTAGTAAACTTTTATTTTTCTTAAAAATTGAAATGGTCTACAAAACTTAGGACATGTTGATGATAAATGTATAGACAATATAATATTAAATATTATTATAGATTTTTGCAGTAGACTTAATACAAATTAAAATTTGAACACACGTATTTATTGCTATGTGCTCTGATATCCTATTCCTATATATCATTTAATCCATATAGGTACTGCAACGTAGACTTTAACATATAACGTATACTTATAAATGATATGTAGGTATATATACTAGATGAATTAATTAAATTTGAGATCTATATAATTAACAAAAACAATACTTCAGAGATGATTTAATTTATGTTTAATACTGATTAAACTTTATTGTTTAGTTTTAATTTAGTTGCATTGGAAAAGGCAATTGAGAAGACATCTATGATGTACCATGACTTAAAAAGCAAAACAAGTAGGATTGTTTATTTACATGGATCTATCGATCCATGGAACGGATTAGGTCTTACTAAACTGAAAGCAAATAATTCCGCTTCAATTTTTATTGAAGGTAATAGTTAAACTTTTATTATGCTATGTTAAAATTTAAAATTCAGGTTAATGTAAAAACAAATAAACAAATAATGTCTTTTTAATTTTTAGGAGTATCTCATTGTGCAGATGTATATCCTTCAACTCCATCAGACCCTCCACAATTATCGAAAGCTCGTGAAACAGTTGTCAATTATTTAAAAAAGTGGTTGGAGGAAAATGGACCTTGATTTTACGGCTAAAAGATAGTTAAACATTTTTAAAACGCAGTACCTTAGTTATAATATAAATATTTCTTCATTCTTGATACATAAATAGATTTTGATTAATACAAATTATATCAGTACATTTTTAAATTATTGTTGATATATTTATTCGTAATAAGTATACTATACAAAATAGTGATAATTTATAAATATTACCCCATATTCCAAATGTGTGTAAATAATTATTTAAAAAAAAAAAAAAAACGATAAAACCAAAATTTCATTTTAACAGACTACAATCAACATATAAATGTATTCAAAACTTAATAACTATAACAATATATTATATTGCAATGGTCAGTGTTTGTATCAAAGAATACTTGACATTGTTCAAACTGACAATAGCTCATTGCTTCGAACAAGATAAAACAATCAATAATTATATATTTAAATTCATTGAGAGTCATATCTTATGTTCACAACTGTAAAGAGAAAAACTCCATAGGTAGTCCATAAGTATAAACATTTAAATCTTTCATAATATTAAAGAACTTGTTTGTTTATAGATTTCCACCTCCTTGGCATTGATAACTAAAAAACATATTAAATATTAAACATCATAACCCGTTCTGATATAAAAAATAATAATTAACATCAATATACGTCATATTATATGTAAAAAAAAAAATTAAACATTGTATGAAAATATAGAATCGTATTTCCTATAGGTACTAAAAAATTAGTAAAAGTAGTAATTTTTGATTTTTATCGTTTAACTATGCATTGCAGCCATTTTTACCAAACACGTGATGTCACGACCAGAGTTGGTATGTAAACTGGATAAAAGTAAACACGCAATTCGTATAAGCTAATCCTATTCCTATCATTATTACATAAATAATAACTGTTCATGGAATACCTACTACAGTCTACAACTACAAAAGTTAAAACGCAAGTAATCAGAGAGGAGCTTAATCGTCTTTATAATTTATGTGAACTGTTATAACACCAAAACGAAAACCACTATATAATACTATACAATACATTTAATTAGGTATTTATCTGAATTATACAAAATAATATTTGAACCGAAAATATCTATGCGACTATGCTTACGTAAATCATTATTTTTATATTTATTTTGTATTCGTATTTTGAATTAACATAGTATTATTATTGTAATATTGTATTAACATTAATAAATAATAGCCCTGATATCAACAGTATTTACACAGTTATATAATTATTATGGCTTAAGGCAATATGTAAGTATTCATTTATATACCTATTTGCTTTCCTATACTTAGTTATTTAGCATTAAGCTCTTACTCTTAAGGTAGTAATGGTTTAGACTATAGTGACTATAGTACATAGTTAAAACCTGTATAATATAATAAGCGGGCTTGGAGTGCTTGGACTGTTAAGGGTATAAACTTTAAGCGAATCTATGTTTGAACTAAATGACCAAGATACGTTTGTATGTTCGGGTTATAGTTAGAAACTTTACTGTTCAAGTGACACTGGTGTAAATATAGTATGTCCTAGGTGGCTTAATAATAATGACACGATTGACACGGACTGATGGACCCCCGGGACCCCCAAGCTCAAAATTTAAATTAACAAGATAAAAAAATATACTACTTATTTATAATAATGATATTTTTGTATTGATTTCTTATTTCATATATTTATAATACAAAATTTTTGTAATTTTTAATTCAATTTTTTCTCTAGGTATCTATATTTATTATTGTCAAACAACTTTGTATAAATATGTTATAATGATACTTGACACCTAGAATTCGTTTATTGACTTAACTTTATAATTAAATTATTTATATTTATTTTTCAATTTTAAATAGTGAAGAGTTATCTTATTATTTATTGTAAACATTTTAGTGGTCCTACAAAATGTTATACCATTACCAGTTACTACGGACGTTGTAGAACCACTATGTAGGTAGGTACTGCCGTTTTTTACGCTCCGTGTAACTGGTCTAGAAATCTAGTATTTCACGACGATAGCAAGGTGACCAATGCAACCATCTAGAAAAGTTTCATCAAGCAATATGAAGCTTAAAAAGACTTATAAGACCTTATAACAAGCTTTATATATATTATATCTTATATTTCTTGCAGCTAAGTTCTTCGAATAAATTCTCAACTAGATTTTTCGTAAGTTTTTCTCACTAAAATAAATTTAAAAAGACAATTAAATATAAGACCTTCATAAGTTGATCTTATGTTATTTGAAAAAATTTCAAAAATGCAGTTGACTCATTAATTTTTTTATAAGCATTTCATAACCAAATGTTTACAAAATTTGTTTAAAAACAAAATTTTTACAATAAAATTATTTTGTAGTTAAAAATTTAAAAACCCGTTCAATTTGATTGGCATAAGCTTGACAATTTAATACAAATTATAAGTTTTGATAAGTTGTCTTACAGGGTTACAAGTTTAGAAGTTGATAAAATTAGTTATTAAACAATAAAATTATGATGTTACTGATGTTAGTTATTTTGTACCTAGTAATTAAAAAAATATTATTCTTTTCGGTTACTTGAAACTTTTTGCCACCGCGGCTGGAATATAACTACATTAGGTAGGTACTATTAATAGTTAAAAAGTTGAATTTTAAAAATATTTAGATTGATCTTGACTAACATTTTACTTAATAGCTTCATAAGTTATTACTTTCTCAAATAAAAAATATCAAATATCTATAGTCACAATATTTTCTTATAAATGTAAAAGTCAGAAACTCAGAACTTTGAATAAATTCATCCAAATCTCAAAAATATTAAATTATTTTTATCAATTCATTAAATATTTCTACACCTAAAATTTGAAAATATAAGACTAGGTTCTTTAAAAGTTTTTCAAGCTCCAACCTATACAAAAAAATTAGCGAAAAGCTACATTTTTATGAACATTTAAAGTTCAATTTTTTACGATATTTGCTCTTTTACGCGAGCTATTAATTATAGACATGAATACATGATAATTTTTTGATTTTTCTTTTAGATTTTTTTGTACATAAATGACGATAAAAAATTTTTTATTGAGTCAAAGTTATTGAAATTGTACCTATACAAGATCTCACATAAGTAATTCTTATAGATGTATAAAAATATTTACAATATATACCTATTACCTAGCCAATTTTTTTTTTATATGCATTTGAAGTTCAAGTTTTTTAAAACGATCATGTTCATTAATTTGTTATAATTAAAAAAAAACTATATTTATGGGACTTAAAACTTTTACATATGTTATGAATTTTACATTACGCAATGGGGTTTTCATAATATTATATGTACATTAATTTTAAGATATTAGCTATTTATATTTTATACTATGAACCTAGTCACATTTTTTAAGTAACGTGCCAAATGTGGTGTTGACTAAAAAGTAAATTACAATAATATATCTACCTAATATAAAATACATAATATATTATTATTTATTATGGTAAATAAATAGTTAGTTACTATAATAATACCTACTATAATAAATGCAATGTTTTCGGAAAAAATTAATTCAACCTAATATATATAATATATATACCTAACTATTACAATTATAGTATTAAAAACTAACAATAAAATAAATTATTTTACCTAAAGCATGTTGCGAAAATTTGCCATAAAATTTAAAATTTATACTTAGTGATATAGGCTGTCTCTGCTCACAGTCGTTTTTTGTAAAATACAATGATACATCGTTGAATTCAAATTCGAAACATCCATGATCCATTATAGTGGTTTACGATTCTCAATGAAGACGAACACCCTGACAAACTCGACACGTAACTACGTAAGTACCGTACGATCTGTTTGTCTGTGTCTGTATTCTGTACATTAGAAATTCAGAACGATTACCTGCTTACTCATTTGTTTGATCTTGATTCTTATCATCATTTTTACCAGACTTATACAACTATTATTATCATCATATTAAACATTAAACAGAATTTTCGATTTTCTCACAAACAAAAGATTAAACACTAAAATATGATTACTTATAAGTTATAAGACATTTATTTTTTTTAAATGAGTACGTCGGCAACAAAAACAAATTTCCCGCCATCCTTATCATTTTTTAGACATTTACCTCCAAACTCACTGCCAACTAGACGTTATCTCACGTTGTCACTACTCACTATATCAAAAATCAAAATTCAATTTAATTATTCGTAGCTGGTAAAATATGCTTCGCCGTCACCGCTGCTGACCGTAGGCATAGAGGCCAGAATCGTAATGACCAACAACATCGAGATGGTCTACGAGTACGTCATAATAACTTCATAATTCGAGTGTCGTGCTATTTGTAGTAAAAAATCTGATAGATCGTTTATTTATTTTGTTATTTTTTTGAGATCAATGTCTGGAAACGGCTTCGTAGTCAGAATAAAGATTCTATATTAAATAAAAAAAATTAGTAATATACCAAACATTCCACGTCTGTGTGCCGCCAAGCAATGATTTTTATGGTTTTAGTCATTGTTATTGCTGCCGTTCTGCAGATAGCACTAATTTCAGTTTTCATTGGTGAGTTAGATATCTATAGATCGTTTGCATAAGAATTTTATGACTTTTACTCATGGACCTTATTATAAGTTATGTATAAGGTCTATGCTCTCACCATGCATGCTGTGTAATCTAATTCTGTTGTCAAATGATAACATCGATCTGTTTTGTATGTGTAATTCTTTCAATTTGATGTTATAATATTATTATTACGGCTTTTAACGTATTTGTAGTCAATCAAAAACAAACATTTGTGACTGATACAATAACTGACTGAAGATCAGAATACCAAAATTACTGTCTTCACGTCATGATGTTAAAAATAGTTTTGTTTTTAAGCCATGTATTATATTCGTTTTGGTATTGTTATTATTATGCCTATCATAAATTTCTTCATCGGTGGTTCATCCAGACATAAAGGTTTGTTTTAAATCAAAGACTTCCATACTGCATAATATTGAAATCTGTGTTTTAAACATAAATCTTTATTATCCATGGTTTTAGTTTTTTAAACTTAAAAAAATGTAAAAGTAAACTTAATAATTAATAATATAATATATTATATCAAATCTTTTTTTCTATATTCCAGGTGCTGGAGTTTATTACTTGGCTGAATTTGTTGAGGAACACACTTCATTAACAAAAAAAGTTATAAAATGGACAATTCATGTAAGATTAAATACTTTGTTATTGGTTTACCAAATCATAAAATGAATTGTTGTTTGTAACTAACACAGCAATAATATATTTCCATTAATTCAAACAAGTTGTGATTTTTATACATTTTTCTTTGTTGTTTTTATGATCTAATTATAATATTATATTATATAACCTTAAAGTTAGAAATAAAATTGTTCCATTTAAATAATTAAATTGTCTTTTATAATTACAGGTTGTGATAGTATGTCATATAGGATTGTATTTATTTGACAATATACCTTTGACACTAATTGCTTTGGGTGTTTTGAGTCATTTAATATACTACTTTTTGCTCACCGACTTTCCAAACTTCAACTTAACATCACTGTCATTTATTTCGTCAATTATTCTGTTACTTGGAAATCATGTGCTAGCCTTCAAATATTTTCGACAGCGTTACACAACATTATCAGAAGTATGTATATATTTTTTTAACATATCAAATCTTATTTTTGTTTGATTAAACATGATGTATAACATAAAATACATTTTTAGGTTTTTTCATACTTCACAGTATGTTTATGGATGGTACCCTTTATGTTTATATTATCATTATCAGCCAATGATAATACTTTACCTACCACTAATGTGGGTAAGTTGGAAACTTTTTCTAAATTTAAATACCTATTTATAGCCATAAATATTAAGTTGGATTATTTGGCATTGGTAGAGTGTATGATTTATTGTAATTTTACTCGTATAGTTTGTGCACAATCAACTTCAGTATCATTTTTTACATCAAATGTACCTTACGTCAAAAGTATAGTACCTATTAAAAATTTTAGCATTACAATTTTAGGCATCAAATGTTTATTATGTTAATATTCTACGATTAGGAACTGTTGCAAAAAATAACCTGAAATTTATGATTATAAAAATGTGGTAGTACCAAATGATGATAATCGTTAAAAAGTTTTTATAAAATAATTACAATTTTAAAATACATACTTCATTATAGTCATAACTTGCTTCAAAATCATTGTGGGATTCTGAATAATATTCTTACCTTAAATTTGTATTAAAGTCAATTTACTTTAAATAAAAAACAGCTGAGTATAATGGATTCTTCTAAACATTAAATTTGGTATGGTATTTGTACAAGTATAATCGATAGATGAGGTACAACCTTTCATTATTTTATTTTAAGCTGTGAATTTAGATTAAATATATTATTTTATTTCTTGTTATTTGAAACCACTGGTTCTACTGTAATATAACTATTAAAACATTTTAAGGAAACTATAAAGAATATAAACTTTTTTTATTACTACTAACCCTCTTAAGTGTAATATATATATATAATTACCAATCAATAAGACTCTTTATTGTTAAAACACCAATTTAAAGTGCTCTCGATATAAAAAAAAAAAAAAAAAAAAACCGATAGTAGAAAAATATTTTCAAAACAATATTGTATATTAATAAAATATTTATTACATGAGATTTTTTATACATATCTTATACATATTTGTTGATGTTTATTGGTTTTATTGTAAATTTTTATATTTTATAGATGACAATGTAGTATCACATTATTTTACCAACCGTAAACGAACTTATAAAATAAAAAATCTTTTTACATATCTTGGTGATATAACTAGTAAAAATAATCATCTGAAGTAATAATTCATACAAATTGGAGAACATAAGAAATGGTATTTATAATTTCAATATAATATTATGTATAAGTATAGAATTATTTGTATATTAATTTATGTGTTTAATTATTTGTAAGAATATTAATTACCATTGTTATCTATTTATTTTAATAAATGAAAAAGACTGTTGAACATACAGTTGTTTGATATCAGTTTACAAATGGTGTTATTACTATTTGACGCCGATTTATATATTTGTCTAACATATATTCAAATATAAATGACACCAATGATGATAATACACCTTAAACAAATTAATAAAGAAAAAAAGCAATAAATTAATCATTTATATTTGTGTAAATAAACTCACCCAATAACAAAACAATAAATGATCCTTGCATATCATCTAAATTAACTTTATGATTTGTTACTTCTAATTGTGTGTTAGTCCAACATTGGTCTTTTTTGGGTAAAGTGTCCACCAACCATTTATTTATTAGACCAACCTTATGCATTTTTTCGATCCTGTGATAACATTAAAGGTTTAACTTTTAAATACTCACAAGTTAAACTTTTATATTTAAACAAAACACAGAAAATGAGATTCAAAAATCTATTCTAATAGTACTAATGACTAATAAATATACATGTTAAATATTAATATATATTTTTTTTTACATTTTTAAAGAAATTAAAAATATTATATTAATATTTAAAAATATTTAATATTATGATTTAACTAAAAAATTTGTATAAATATAAGCAAACTCTTGTTATTTTTTAAAAAATGTCTTCAAAAAACTTATGATAGTATTCAGGTATCCTAAGTATTTATTTTTATATAGGTACATATTATATATATATATATTTACATTTGCTTAAATTTAAACTAATTTATTTTTGATAAAAAAATAAACTATATAATGATCAGTTTTATGTTTAATCAGGGGGGCTGAGAGAGGACATGCCCCCCTACTTTTGTTGCCAATGTTTGTATACCTATTACAGTATTTTACCTAACCTAACCTAGCATTATATATATATATATATATATCTTCCCCCCTGGTGAAAATTTCCGCGGGCACCTTTGTGTTTAATGCTAGGTATATACAAGCTCTAAGCAACACAATATTTACTATTGAAGTGGAATATTGAAATTTATATTAGCAATTATACAAATATACATCTATGTTTATTTAATGTTCAATTAAATCATAAATGAGTGAATTTTAGTTTCTGCCTCAAAAAATATATAACATTTATTTTAACTGTAATCCAAATAGATTATTTACAAAACATATTTTTAACTTAATTATTAAATTATATTTACTCTTTGTTTATTCTACTAAGATAAGGGCTTTCTTTTGCTAACATCATTGCCAATTTTTCTTCTGCAAAATCTTCATTTCCTGTAAATCACTCAAATGTTATGGTCATTTTCGTCTATAATTTATTAAAAAAAAAATAATTACTGATTAGCTTACCTATTGCAAAGTCACATCTATTAGTTTTAAGAAAATCATTTTTCATAATGTACATCAGGTTGGTTCGACGGTGAATGAATGCGTGTTTACCAGATCTCACCTTTTCTATAACTGGCCGTGACAACCCCTCATGGTGTTCTGCATTTTTAATTAATTCTTTGACCATCGTATCGTCGGGTAATGACTACTCATAGAATCAATCAAAATCAGACCATTAATAATATTAAGGTATTATTAGAACTATTTCTATAGCCTTGCACTATCCATAATATTTGATATCTTTTAGGAATTTCTACAAACATTTAATGGATTTTTAGTTTTTCCAATTTATAGAAATGATGACCAAAGCAGATTTTCAAAATACAGACTTATATTTCTCATTTGAATTTTATCAAAACATTTTGAAAATGCCTTAAAAGTAGATTATTAGAGTTGTGAAATAAACATAAATTATTTTATAATAAAAAATGTTCAAAGTTATCTCTCAATTAATAATGCATTGTATATTTATACGAAACTACTCAATTTATATATATGATAATTTATACAACAAGCAACATACTTTAGGTGTTTTTTAAATATTTAAAAAGCATTTGATTTAGTTAAACATAATATCCTCTTCTGTGGCTCTATAACTATATAATTGGGCTATAAGTGATGTTACGAACAATAAAGTAAAAAACATAAAAATATAAAATAATTACAATAATGAATAAAAAAATTATTATTCAGTACTGCTTACGACTATTAATACATTATATACATTAACAAACTAATCAAAATACTATTGAAAAAGTAATTTGTTTTTCTAATGATACTATCATATTGAAAAGACATTGGTATATTATAATAACTAATAAGTAATTCAAAATGCAGTGTGTAAATTAATTACATTAACTAATAAAATGTTGTTATATTTATCTCTTAATATATATTTTTAATAAAAACTAAACAAATTAACCTACATTATATTAATCTATCCTTTCTTTTAGAATTTACTTACCTACTTTCATATCTTACTCATTTTTAAAATCTTGAAGTTACTTTAAACTCACAATTCAGCTAAATTAATATTCAATAAATCTATTTTATTTTTAGAGCTCATTTATAGAAACAATCATTGATATTAAATTACAAATTATATTATACAAAGAATATTTATTTAAAAATATAGGTACTGATTATAATAATATCGATATTTCATGTTATGACTATGTAACTATCTTTAAGGTTAATACTGATAATATCATTGTTTCTAAAATTAATACAGTATAATATAATAATTTCATTGAATTTTGCATTAAACATACATTTAGTATTCGTAATATTTTAATAGTTTCAAAGTATGCAAAAAATATGAATATTTTTAACAATAATTGTATTAAAATATATAAATATTAAATATTTTAATATATTCTATTAAACCCAGTTTGTCCACATTAGTAAATTTTCCATTATTGTTTTTAAAAAATTGTTTACTAAATAAATATTTATAAAAAAAATTTTTAATTTAAGTTCATTTTATAATTATATAGCATAATTAATTATCATATTCTAATTTCATTCTCTCTCCTCAGGCACTTCCTATAATTTGATATGTGTTTTATTTAGTTTATTTGGAATTAGTTTGTTATTATTAAAACAAGTATGAATTTAGTACATCAAGTTTGCAACTCTAAACATTTTTCAATAATACACTATTATTATTATTAAAACTTAAAAACAAAAAAGTAAGTGGTACCTACTTGACATTTTGTATTATAATAATTATTTATCATTATAAATTATAATATAATACCGGATTAATCACTTTTCTGATAGATAAATTGTGTTTTTTAAATACCTTTTTATTGAAATATTAAATTATTTAAGTCCACATACACTATGACGGTAAAATTGTATTATATTGACATTGACTTCACGATACCTAGTTGTACACTGTGTAAAAATGTTACCATTAGGTACCGTATAACTGTATAAGTATTGGTAGGTACTTGAGTTTTATTTAAAAAAATATATACATAATAATATTCTACTTTATACTTGATAGGTAATATTTTATCACGATATATTATACCTACTGCAGCAGTGCAGCTCTTACAATTGAACTAAACTATAATTAATATGAATGGTATTTTCAAAATGTGCACGATCTTTATTTAAATAATTAAGAAAAACTAATGGGATGTCGGAGGTGTAATATTGGTGATTTGTTAAATATGACTATAAAATATTCACTAATGACATCATAACTCAAGAAAATAATTAGGCACCTATTCAATTGTTGAATACTTAAACAGCTATGTAAGTATGTATTGTAGCTTCTAATAACGACAATAATTGAATAATATAATATTTTAAAAATTTTCTTACGGTGAGTAACGAATGTAAATTTGACGATTTCGGTATTCCCCACGAATACCCTTGAGGTTTACGAGCTATCAAATCAGCCACATTAGACACCATCGTATCCATTTGGGGAAACGTCAAATACGCCACTAAGTTTCCACTGTACGTGGTAACGATGACCAAAACGAACAGCCACCAGGTGCCAACTACTAATCGACCACTGTCCGCATCAGGTAAATGAGCTCCCCCTAGTTGGTAAATAATCAATATATTTAAGATACAATAATAAATAAACAAATTGTGTTGAAGATTATATAAACGTATGATTTTCAAAAATTAAGTATAGTATAATCATCTTTGGTTTGCTTTTGATGATTGTGTTTTATTTATATAGGATCGTATTTTTTACAAATTTCTGACCATATGAATAGGTTGTAGGTACGTGTGCAATAGATAATATGTATATGATATAAATATAATATATAAATACCTATTGAATGTATAATATTCTACTTGGTGACTGTATAAAAGTATAATAAATTAATAATTTAATTTAAAGATTCTACATAAGACATAAGATATATAAAATATACTATACAGGTATAATATGAAAATTGATAAAATATATTTAAATTGTCTGTAGATGATTATTATTTATAACATTGGTTATAACCTATAATGTAGGTGTGCTTTATAATCACTGTACAGTATACAGCGTAAATTAATTACCGAATATCATATCAATATATTCAATATAGGTAGTATTAATGATTAGGTACAAATACCTAACAACAAATTCCGACTATAATTATTATATCAGTAACCAGCTATATTGGCTATATTGAATTAGAATATCGATTGTTAAAACCTACCGGTATACAGCGGTGATTGAATATATTTTTCAGACTTACCTTGTTGCAACAGTGCACCGTAAACATACCAAAAACAATTTAATGGTGAGTTAAGACCTCCTTTTCTTGTTATGTTGTGATATTCATAGTATGGACTTAAGACATGAAATACATTCAATATAGGGCCCATAAGACCAACCACAATAGCTATGCACAACCAAGTCTAAAAAAATTTAAAAACTATAATAGTTAACCATAAAATAAAACATGAAAACATGATAAGTATTAGTGTTTTTAATTTAAAACACGCTTAATTATAGTCATAGGCCATAGCAAATATGGGTAGGTACCTAATGCAGATTAATAGCCATAATCTAATAGATGATTCTGTGATGAAATGTACCTACATAGGTACTTACTTGTGTCATCGTTTTATAATTTTAAGATATTAGCAAGGTAAAGAATATAAGTTTTAGTTTTTACTCATACATTTAATCAAATTGTAAAAATATGAAATTGCATTAATTGCGCTAATATTATGATGTGCTTGAATTATCCAAACCAGCCACCAGGGGTTATTTATAAATTATAAGTATGAAAAATCAAATACAATAATTATTAAGATTAATAAGATGTGATATAATTGTAAACATGTATTTTATACTTGATCAAATCTAAGAGTAAATCTACGAACATTTAATTTGTACCTCTACTTGTAAATTGATGCGTATTATTACTAACAAAAATATTTTTTCAAACTAGGTAAGCAGTTATATTATAGCATTGGTGTTACCAATAACGTAAATGGAGCAGTAAACAACAAAGCTCGGCTTAGTTCCTTTGGTCTAGCCACTAAAATGTGATGTGGCTCTAGACTTATATGTGTTGTATAGTTAACAAATATTTGGTTTGTTTCTTTTACAGCAAATGCAGCTGCTGCAATAAACACCTAATTTGTAAAAATTAACAGTCAATTAATCATAAAATATTATTAAAATATGCATAATGTAAGTATTACAATGTAATATAATATATTAGATAAGCAAATAAAAATTATATTGTCGAATTTATTTCCTATAGTTATAGACTTACACTTATTTTACGTACGTTGTATTATATTCTATGAAGAAATCAGTTTTGCAAAATTAATGCAATAGGTACATTTAATTAAAAACAAATTGTACCTAGTAATAACTTTAAAAAATAACTACAATAAATGAAAAATATCCTAATTCTAAAAGTTTCCAAAAAAGAATGATGTGTTTGACAATTAATTTTTATTTAAACTCACTCTTTCTGATCGAATGAGATCTATCATTTTATCCCATATTGGTTTTGAGACCACAGCGTCATGTTCATCTAGATCTAATATATTCTATAACATATTATATTATTTTATGATTAGGAATTAAAAATAAATAATAAATAAATTAGATAATACATTGACTTACATTTTGAGTAAATAAAGTTCTAGTAGCATTTGTTTGATCCGAGTTAGATATAACAATGACGTTATAACTACAAAACATTAATTCTTATTAAAAAATAATATAATATCTACCTATACGCATTATATTTGAAGTACCTACATAGATATTTAGATATAATATATATATATACATAATAACTTAATAAAATATAATTTTTCAAATTTTATTCATTTCATTATTTTACAAAGTGTAAATAAATTACCTACTAATATAAGACTTATACTTACGTAAAATTTAATGTTTTTGCCAATTGATTGACAATATCGAAAACTAAACCACTATAACCTATTAAGTGACCGCTCCTATTAAAATTTACGATTTGCCATGGTGGAAACTGTAAAAACATTACCTATAAATCTTTAATTATATAATAATATTATATTTACATATTAATATTTTTTTTTACCTAAAATAATATAGTTTGTCACTGTCACAACCAATCTTAATAATTAAAATAAATTAATTAGTAGATATGTATAATGTTTTACTCGGAAATCGGGTTTATTAGAATATTAGATCATTTAATACTATTCGTCATTTAATAAGTTTCAAAATCTTGTTTTAAATATTATAAATTCGATTATTACTTACATTAAAAGTAGCAATAGGTAATGATATTCCTCTGAAACCATTCGCCAAATGCAAGAAAAGTGGTTCAGTTAGCTTTAAACCAGTTTTTGTATTCCAATAACCCACTGGAAGAATGTAACATCCATGGCCAAAATATTCTTGGCCCCATGTAACACCAGAATCAATGTGCCACATTGGGCATGTTTCACATACACCAGATTCGTTCAAACGAAACTGTAAACAAAAATATACATATTAGTAGAGCGACTAGAATTTATAATGGTTTTTGGATTAGTATAAGCAGAATATATTATATTAGAAAAGTATATGTATATTGTTGTGTAATAAATATAAAAATTCATCAATATCGATTAAACCACCAATTTTTGTTCCTATACACCTATACTAAGGAAAAAATTTTATGAATATACTACCCTGTTTATAAAATTATTTAAATTGTACTTCTCAACATGGCTGAATAGTTTTTTCTCTATTAGAAATTAGGTGCTTATCAACATATTTATTAGCAGAGAGCATGAAAAATGTTAACACAATGGTAGTTTAACTTGGCTTGAGGAGAAAGAGTAACCCCGTTTACATTGTCACTTGGATAATTATTTCCTATAATATTTAAATATTAAAAATAATAATTTATGGCAGTTATTAATAGTCAATATTTTAAATGTTTTAAAATATAACCATAATACAACTAAGGTAGGTACCTATGTTTAGGAAATCTTTGGTAAGAACATAGAAACAATTATTTCAAATTTTTTTTTTTGTATAAGTTGATGTAAATCAATTTTCCCTAACAATTTTCATCTTTAAAAAATAATAATAATAATAATTTAATATACCAAATAAATCGAAGTTATTCATTAGTCTTTACGACTAGATACATAATTTACGAAATTATAATCTTTATACGCCAGCTATGTCCTACGTGGTTACGTATACGTTCAAAGTCATGATAGTCGTAATATTGTAAGTAAATAGGTGATGAATAATGATAGCATATTTGGCGACCGATAATAATCACGTCTTGTTTGTCATTATTAACTATTGACTTCTGTTACAGTCTGTATACTGTATAGAACCTATTGTTTTTATTTATTGTAAAATCTAAAGAAAAGTTTTCTTATTATTTATATAGTAGGGAAAACAAATTTCCCTATAAAATTGATGTGGTTTGCTACCTACTGAAAGTTCTGTAAGTGATAGGTATGACGGTTTAGTTCAAACAGTTTAGAAAACGATAGTGAATATATAATTATAAATTCTTAAAAATAATAAGGTAGGTAACTTTTAAAAAAATATTTTTTTCTGATTATCACATTTTCAACTATCTAGTCTACGTTTAAAGTGTACAACTGTTTGCATGTGTATTCATATTTTATATTTGTTTAATATCTCGATTTGATAAATTCTGAACATCTATATTATAAATTTAAAAGTTGTTAAGTTATGTACAGATAATAGTTAATCTTAATATTAACCACTAATTATTATTCTATGCATTCTATTTAGTTATATGGTTAAATTTTACCTTGATGAATGACACCATCGATTGTCTCCTATCAACTTTTGATGGTCTAATTTCATCCCATTCTTCTTCTGAAACTCGTTGTGATAACTCTATTTCTTGTTGAATCAACGCGCTGAAGGCCATTATGAATACAGACATTAATTCATCCACCAAACACAAAATACCACCCTTTAAATGTATAGTAGTAAAAACTCTTCAGTAAAATATGTATATAATATTTTTAAATTATCGAAAAATACAATTTTAGACTACCTATATATTATATTATTCATAAAGGAATTATTAGCATATATTTAATAAAATGTGTGTGGAAAATAGAGAATGATAGTATTGAGAATTTATTCAGGATTGTTATTGAATTGAACACTCGACTAATTATCTATGAAATATAGATATTGATATATCGGTTATGGAATTAAAATGTGAATAGTAGATATTAGGTATAGACTGTAGAATATAGATACTCAAATTTAATATAATCATTTTTTTTTTTTTTTTATATATATTTATTATATTAACTCATTGTATTAAATACATTGATAGATTTGTTTTAAGATTCTGCAATGAATGTATTGAATTTACAAATTAAATGTAAGTGTGGTTTTTCATATTACATATTTAAAATATTCACTATATACTTCGTATTTAGTAACGTACCTACGTACGATCATCGTACTATTAAATGATAGAATAGCTTATTATTAACATAAATAAAAACATTTTATGTTTTATACTTTTTAGTAGGTACATGGTACATTGACCTAATTTTTGTTTTATGTAATTGATTTTTATAACTTGTCAAGTATGCTTGTGATATCCAAATTATTAAAATATATTTATTTGTACACACGCTTTTGGTTTAAAAGGTTTAAAAAAACAATATTACCTACATTTATTAAAATCCCAAAAGTGATCTTATAATAAAGTTGTTTGATACATAAGATACATTTATGTCATTTATTAACTTCCATATTTATTATAAGTCTACTTAACTGATTTAGTAATGGACGTTATAATAGCAGACAAAATATATTTAACTAACTAATGCTGTAACATATTAATAATCACATATATCAATTTTAAAACCTAAAAAAAAAATGTAAATACCTAATTATAAAATGTATCCGTTCGGATTTTTGTAAGTAACATAATTTTTATGAATAGTACCTACTAAAAAAATAATAATAAAATAAATGGTAACGTTATGCGTCGCATAAAGCTTTGAATAATTTGTTAAAAATAAATTTATATATATTTTAAAATGTTTTTTTACTCAATTTAAATTTTTTTAATTAAACTTCAATTTAAAACGTGTTTTATTGTTGTGTTTTGAGCGTGTTTTTAGTATTCTAACAATAAAGTACCTAACTATAATATTCTATTATTGAATAACAATTTTATTTATTATAATATCATCATTCATCATCATTGTAAACTTACGACACATTTAGAATCTGTTTTTGTAGAATTGTAGATAAAAGATATGTTTTCTCCTTCGCTCAATAGACTTGTAAATGATGATATATTACTTCTAGACGACTCTATATCTGGAATAATAATTAGCCAACTATTTTCAACAGTCATTAAATTCAATGATTTAGCCTGGAATTATAAAATATACATTGTTTATTCTCGAGAAAGTATTAATATTTTATTTTTTGAATATAATAATTCTTACCACATCTAGAATTAAAGGTACATAATGAATGCTAACAATGCAAATAAAATTTGAATTCAATTCACTCATTTTTAAGAAATGTTCAAATTCTTCCATAAATAATTTTCTCCTAAAAAATGTATGATAAAAAATAATTATTTCTGTGAACCGTATAAGTATATAAAATTAAAACGATTAGAAAAAGAATAATTATTCATTATCGTTATACCTATTGATTCGTTTAATTTTAATTGGTTTATTTGTTTTAAAATGATAACATGATATTATTTTTACAAGTACACTAATAATTTTTAACAGGTTGACCGCCATTGAATAAACAAGTATCAATTTTTAATACCTTTTCCATTCAGATCCTTGCGTATAGATTTCAAATATAGCTACGGATGGTGATAAAATATTACTTGGATAGTGCTTGGTCAATGAGGTGACTACATGTTGTACAATGCTATCACCTGAAATAAAAATATATTAATTATTAATTTATCTATGTAAAGTGTAAGGTGTTAGTGTTAGTGTTTAAGGTACATTATTCTTATGTTTGTCAATAGTTAAAGAAGATTACCAATAGAATTATCATGCATTAAAATTGCTGATCTCCAAGAAAATGCGTTAGAAATTCTTAAATCCAATATCATTTGAGATAGTTCCGAATCATCGGTAGTCAAAGGAATAGTAATTGCCTCGTCGGTTGGTAGTCTCGGACAGTTAGTATCTATACAATTATGAAATTATTATTTTTTAAATATATATACTAACAGGGTATAATGGTCAATGACCTACTGGTGTTGGGAAATATTGTTTCACTTTGATAAATTTAGTATTTGTAAAAGGAACACGATGACAAATTAGTCATATACTCATATAGTACACGGAAACCTATTATGCTTACCGTAGATATTACCGTGAAGTTTACTTTAACTTTACGTATACAACGCTTTTACTTAATAAATAATTATAGTAATGTATACTTTGACAGCTTTAAAAGTTCATTCATAAAATAATGCATACGTATTTTAATGTATACAGAATATTTAATAGCTATATAATGGCTAATATAATCGGATATTCGGATATATCTAAAAGTATTACACCATTATTAATTATGAATACCTAAACTTAAATATTAAGAATCCCAGATCCAAATTTTCACTCTAGTAGTCTGGTCAAGAATCATATACCTAGCACTATAGACTGTAGGGCTTTGAAACAAATTAATATTGTATAGCATGTCACACACTTATAGTACATATTACCTAGTTTTCAGTCTATAATCTTAAGAGGACATGATGGTAACATATGAGTTTCTGTCTTACAAACGTACCTACAAATTATTGTATAGCAAATTAGTTAATTGACGTTCAGAAAATCCACATTGTGTTGTTAGATTTAATTTAGAAGTAAATAATTTACATGGATAGGTATAATATAATTTAAAGATAAGATTATATTATCGATCTTAAATCTTTTTTTTTCAATATTTTATTTTTTAAGTGATTAATAATTTAAAAATGATGTACTCATAATAACTGGTTTTAAAACTAAAATAACAAAAAAACCGTCAATATTCTCGACTTTAAATTTTATAATAGGTAACTTTATCTAGGTACTATAAGATGAAAACTTACGACAGAAAATGGATTCAGCTGAATGCAAATTTGCTATGTTGTGTTAAATGTATTTGTACATTTTGTTAAATAGTGGCAAAGTAACACTATATGCAGATATATCTTCTTAAGAAACCATAATATTCTTTTTTATACTTGTAGGTATAAGATGACATTATAACCATACATCAGCCATTAGTGCATTGTGCATATATGTTTCTCAACAATATTTAATTAATCAAAATGAAATTAATAAACAAATAAAATCATAGTTAGGTAGGTATAAGTCGAGTTGGTTGAAAATATTATTTGACATAATCAAGTATGGCAAACCAATGATTATTATTATATTATTTTTAATTCATCTGTTTAAATAAAAAATGTAGGTGCTAGCCACTAGGTAGATATATTGGCTAAATGTTATTTGCTAGGTTCTAAATAATTTTTAAATATTTAATTTAACAATTTTTAATAAAAATAAATGTTATCTAATATTTAGTTGTTTTCTAATTAATTTTGTAAATTATGAATTGTATACACAACCTGTTATTGAAATATATAGTAATCCATTTAATCCTTCGAATTCAGCTTTATAGTATAAATCCCAAATATCTTCACAGTATGATACAATGAAGATCGAAACCATATCTAAAATTAACAATAAATTATACTTATTTTCTTTATTATATAAAGTCCTCGGAATCGACTATTGTATATATATAGTGTACAGCAGTACAGCATAAACCTCATATGGGGCTCTCATCGTAATATTTTTTTTATAGCACGACAATGGTATTAACAAATTTTAATTTTATATCTCAAAATTCAAATTCTAAATGTGAAGTTTTTAATTTATGATTTCAATTCGTAGACCGTAGTTATTATATTTTTACAATATACCTAAGCTACGAGCTTTTCTCAACAATTATTATCAAGTTTATATACCCAGTATTAGGTATATTATGCGCGATTATAATATAATATCGATTACGTCGATTACGACACACGTGTGTCTGATTGTTAATCAATGGTTAAAGTGGAAAAAATGTTGAGGGGGGACTAACGTCACCAAAAATTAAGGAGCGTTCTCGCGAGTTCTTCATCCAAAGTGTATATCTAACCAAACTTTTTTAAGAAACCTACTAGGTATATGAACCTATAATCTGATTTTTTCATTCACCATTGTTCATAAAAAGTTTGTTTAATAGTATGTATAATCAAATTTTCTTCTTAGAAAAATGATTTTAAATATATAACGCCTGCTAAGCTAAAAATAAATTGCAAATCATTGCTCGAAATTTAAAAAAAAAAATTTACATTTTAATTAGAACGTGGAGATTATTCATACGAAATAAAATACGTTTATATTCTATGTTAAATCAATGTGTAGTGTGTCTGCGTAAGCCATTAACCAAATTATTAAAATTAACATGCAACATAAATTCACAATAAATTTTTTTTAAGCGTCCCTCCAGACTTTGGAGACTTAAATTAGAGGGGACGTATAATCTTACAGCAAATAAGAAGGGGTACTCCGTTTTGTGAACGGAAATTTTTTTATGTATTTTTGACAAGGCTGGGCCTTATTAACGAACTAAAAGTTAAAATTAAGTTAAAACGTTAAGTTAATTTTGATTAAGTTAATTAACTCGATTTTTTTTTTAAGTTAACTTTTAACTTAATAATAAGTTACTTTTTTATAAAGATTAACGTGTTAACTTCAAGTTAATTTTATTCAAAAATATTTAAATTAAGTTAATTTTAGTCCAAACAATAATGCAAATTTTTGAATAGTATTTTTAGAAAAGTAGGTTTTTTGATAGCTGGTTAATACTTTGATGTATGATTTTAAATTTCCCCAGTAATTTTCTTGTGCATAAAGAAAAATTATCTAATAAACATTATTATGTGTCTGGAATTTTAAATTCTGAGCGGAGCGATGAATGTATTGATTTTACAATGTTGTGTGTTTTTTTTTTTTTTTGTGTCTGTGTATACGAGAACGTGTCGAAATAATGCTTCAATTTCAAACTATGGTGGTGGTTTCCTGTAGCAAAATGAATCTCGTTAGTGCATTGAAAGGTCATTTTTTGAATTTCCCAAAAGTTTTCAAAAGCGCCGGGAAAAACCAAAAAAAAAATTAAGGAAAAACAGGAATTTTTACGCAAAACCAATTTTCGACCAAATCGATTTTTTTATATGGTTGTAATTCAAAAACTAATCATTATAAATACTTGAAATTTTCACCAAATGTTTATGTCAGTGTTATCTATAAACAGTTAAATTTTCAAAAAATTTTGACTTTTTTTGAGTTATTTATAGACCACAGAAATTTTCGATTTTTTTGAGAAATTTTTTTTGAAGTGTCGGAAAAAAAATTTTGGATGACCAAAAAGTTTTGAAAATTTAATACAACGTTCCTTATGAATTGTTCTCACACTAACCACTGGAAATTATATCCTAGGCTGACAAATCATCTCCGTTCAGAATCGTTTTTCGTATACAATGATACCTATCGGTTATCATTGGATTCAAATTTAACACTCCTATAATATATAATAATGATCCATACGGCACCTAATGTACAGTAGAGCGGTTAGGTTAGGTTAGGTACCCACTTACCCACTTTTTTTATTATGAAAATTAGAAAATTTTAACTTTGAATTAAGTTAAGTTACTTAACGAGTTAACGAAAAAAAATATGATTAACTTTTAACTTAACTTAACTTAATTATTTTAAAATAACTTAACGAGTTAAAAAAAAATCGTTAACTTGCCCAGCTTTGATTTTTGAGATATAATAATTATATAAGACCCCGTTGATAATAATTCTAATGAATTAAATTGTTTTGTAAGTATAGTACTACAAGTATACAATTTGACTTAGTTTTACCTCTGGATAGTTTAATGTTCGTTTTTGTATAAATCTCGACTGATACCCCAGCTTGCTTAAATACATCTTGCTTTAATTTATTAATGTGCCCGTTAATAGTATTCCAAATTTCATTATTTTTGTTCGCGGTAAACTTTGGATTTATGATTATAGCTGAGTTTAATAAAATAATTCAAATAGATAAACAATAATTATATGGTTAATAATATAATTTCGAATGACGTAAATTTTTTTTTCATTACTTACCAACTGTGTCGTTATTTCTTGGACCAGTGTCAATGTTGTACATATTGAGACCATTACAAATCGTAATAAGCAGAATGTTATGTGCAATAATATATACCGTAGTTAAGATCATCATGTCTGGACATCCACCTGCCGTTCTAAGTATATTACTTTTAAAAAAATCCGACTCAAAACTGCTACTTTCGACAATATTTGGTACTATCGAAAATATAATCGAATATTAAATCAAGTAACTGTCGGTTTGTCATATTTAACTTCAATAGTTTTTATAATTTTAATTTTTGATAAAATGTGAACTAGGTATGATTGAACACAAAAGCAGCTAATAATATTATATATCATAATATGAACATTACTAACGATCACGCAACGTAGGTTTTGTAAAGGTATACCACACACGAATGTTTGTTGAAAAAAAATCAGTTCATCATAAGGGTAGTTTCGTTCACCTCTAGAAACTAGGTCGTGTAAATAAATAAACTGACAACCTCTTTAATGAGCTCACCAAACAAATAAATCATTAATATAAATATAATAATATGGGGATAATTTAAATGTTTTATTGCCTATAATAGTATATATATTTTTATAATATAATATGTACCTACCTTTAAATAGTAAATGATTAGAAAGATTTTTTAATTTTTAAACTTATAACCATTAGTTTTAAGTGCTATATATAACTTATAAGAATAATCGACGTAATATATACCAAATCAAGTATGTTTATACATTACAAAGTTAAACACTGTATTAGGACTCGGATTTAGTATTAAATACTCTACTACTAATATTCAAAAAATTTAGTTAAAAATTCACATCAAAGAGTTGAAAATATATTGAATCTGAAAATATAGCAATAAAAACAATTTCAGTTAAAATGCAATACAAGGTATCTACCTACCTCATAAGTTTTTATTATTTACCTATGTCCATCATTTAAAAAGTATTACACATTAGGTACGGATACTTGCAGTATTTATAAGCATTTGAAGTTCAAATTTTACAACAAAGTTCGTCGTGTTTAAATTTTCATGAAAAATTAAAAATTATCTTTATGAATATATAATATTCTAAAATAAATAAAATGTTTATTTTTAAATTTGTTATAGGTTGAAAATTTAAAACAGTAGATATTTTTTATTTTATTTGTAGTTTATACTGCAACATATGTTTATATGAACATATTTTTTATATAAGTATTTTAAGAAAAAGTCTAGCCGAAATTAAAATAAACAATTAACGACTTAAGTTATTATAAATACTAAAGTATTTATATTTATTTAAAAAATATTATTCGTGGATTGTTATTGGAAATTTTAACTTAAATTATTGTATTTTATAATTCTATAAACACAATGACATTTTTAAATGTAATTTATTCGGAAAAATTAATTCTATCAACCATGCACGGTTACCAAAATGTACTATGATAGTAAAATAAATTACTTGAATAGCAATGATTTTTATTTTTCGTTTTTTTTTTTTTATTATTTAACAATAACTTACTCTTATCGGATTCAACAACTTTAAGATTATTAGCCAACATTTCAGATATTATATTATAGTAAATTAACGTAAGTCGATATACCTACAGTTTGTTAATATTCGCAACAATTTACATTGAAAAATTTGTTTGTGTTTAAAAATTTACAGTATAATATGTTGATGAATATATGATGATTGTTGAAGTTTATTCTTCGTTGTGAATTTTCTTGATATTGAGCGGGAAGCTAAAATTTGTGTATGTTACTAGTGTGTACGTATAATATTTATCGAATATGTATCTTAATTATTATTTTAATACATGTTTGACATGTATTAATGATTAGTGAATGATATTTGCGTATTAGAAATTTGTGTTTGTCTTCGCGTTTTGAAGTAGATACCTACAATAATTATTTAATCAGTAATCTCCAACATCAAAGTAATGTCTATAACAGAATATTAAATTTAGGATTAGTTAATATTTTAAGTGAAAGGGACTAGGGAGTCAAAAGTAAAAACATGGAAAGTATAATACGTGTATGCCGCTTATTACGCAATATAGATCGTAGGCAAAAATTATATTCTTATTTTTTTATAATTCAATAACGCGTACTATTAATAGTATAAATATAGGTAACGGTGTAATAAGGTTCGTAGTATAAATATATCCTGAAATTTAGTCAAATTCCATTGTGCCTATGGAAATATTATGGGTTTGTAATCGTAACAATTTTAAGTTGCTACGATTACTATTTTTTTTTTTTGGATTTAAAATTTTCAACATATATACCTAATAACG
Source organism: Aphis craccivora (assembly GCA_009835225.1). Lineage (NCBI taxonomy): Eukaryota > Metazoa > Arthropoda > Insecta > Hemiptera > Aphididae > Aphis > Aphis craccivora. The sequence continues at coordinate 66,800 of VUJU01000153.1, read as the reverse complement.
TTAAAATCGTGATTTTTGGTTTAAATAATATACCTACTTACTTATAATAATATCAAATTTATAATTTTAAACGTCTTTAGAAAAATTAATAAGTACCTAAAAATATATTTTTCATGTTTCTAAATTGATATTTATATAGGTAAGAACAACTTATTTGGAACTTTGTATTACATTTTCTACAGTTTTGACCAAACGATTACATTTATATCAAATTTTAAATTCAGATAAATAATTTTAAATAAGGTACTTACCTAGTCTTATAAAATATAATAATGGACACACAAATAAAGAAAAAATACATTGTAAAACTAATACATTCATTGCTCCGCTTAGAATCTAAAATTGTGATGATTAATACCTACCTATTTAATACACCTACACCTACAGTCATACAGTACTTAAAAAAAGAATATATTAACGTAAAACAAGTAGTAGGTGCCTAACACCTATATACTTACTTCCATTCAAAACCCAAAATAAAAATAATATAATTTGTTGTTAGTGTTAGTAGGTACTTATATTAGTATATAGTGAGTTATGATAACACATACACACACATGATTATAAGTATAAATGTAAATAAAAACACACATATTATATAATAACACGATAGAGATCGTGGGCCATACGGTATTGACACTCAAATCAGTATTTGCTGCAGGAATCTTATAAAATAGCGCTGTACCGATTCCTCGGCCACATTGACCTTATAGGTACATAATTATTTATGCATACCTAATTATAATATGGATAATAATATTGTTCTCCTTCTCTGTTAGGTAGTAAAAGTTGGCCCTCCAACTGACAGGGATTGACAACGACTGCATTAAATAGACGGTCGTCTCAAAAGCAAAACTGCACAAGGCTATAATTGCCCAACGTCCACAATCGCTACATTAAAAATAATATAATTTGAAAATTGTCCACAATTAGGGTACCTATGATATATTTGTGTTCGCAATGCGTATGTTACCTATTTAGATTTCGTCCGCAACTCGCACGGTTTTCAATACTCAGTCGGCAACTAGTAAACACCGGCTGGGGTAGTACTAGCAGTGTGGACTAATAACGGCTCTGCTCATTAATGCCTATTGTCCATATTGTCCAATACAGTGGACCCATACACACATAGTCGTGCACAGTTTTTAATAGGTATTAAAATTAAACATTATTCAACAGTTGTACACTTTGTAGAGTCTTAACACGATGTCGTAAAAATATATTTTAAATCTGCTCATTGGAATAAGGAACTATTGGACATAACGACGTATTTCTTCGTGTAGACTGTCGATCAATGTGGCGTACCCAACTGTTGTTAGTATCGCACTGTGATAAGCACTATTGCTGTTGATTAGCTATCACAAAATCGTTTCCGTCTCATAAGTTTTATTTTACAATCGGCGCTTAAAAATTCTTTTTTGCAACTCGTCATTTTTATAAATTACGTAACGTTATGCCAAAGGTTCCTTGTAGTTGATCACTTCTCGTTAGTTAGAAGTCATGTCTAGAGCAACGCTTATGAATTTAAGGCGATTAACTAATACCAATTCGTGTTCAAAAAACAGGTACATTTTTTGTTGTTGTTGCATAATGTAGTAATTTGGTTGAATTGTTAAATAATTTGGAATATTTTTATAGTTTACTTTGCATATCAATATTTAAATAATATTCATACTCATAAAAATAAAACTATTTGAGTGTTACTGAAAAAAAAATGTTTTGTCCTTGATAGATGTGTATTTTTTTTTTATTATTATTATTTTTTTATTAGTTTATAAGTTAAAATTAGGATTTTTTTTCCGCCTACTCAATTTTAGCCAAACATCATTCGAGGTCATATTCTATAAAAAGTTGAAGAATAGTTAAATTTCACAATTGTTTCTGTACTATAGGTAGTACAATAATATAAAATATTAAGGAATTGATATACCTACACTATTTTTTTTTCTTATAATTCGTCTATAATATATTTAATTTATCTATATTTGTACATAGTACCTATACCTTATTTCAAATAAAACAAATTATCCTAAATAAAATTACTTGTATTATATTTTTATTGGACACAATGCATTTGAATAAACATAAATTTAACCATTAGTTATGTTTAATATATTTTATTTATTCATTTTTTTTTTTAATTTAGATGGTTATATGGATTTATTAATTATTTTTGGTTTATTTATCTGTACAATTTCATGGGAGTATGGGAGTATCAAATAGCTACGTATTAATTTTAAATCAATCCTTTCTTACTTATTAATTATTTTATATATAAATGATTAAAAAAACTACATTCTTTCTAATAGTAATGTTAACATAATATAAGACCAGTGGCGTAGTATAGCTAAAGGGGCTATAGTCTTCCCATTGGCTGTATTTTTTATATTGTTTTGAAATATTTAAATTTAAATATGGAAATTGCAGTGGCGTACCAATGGGGGGGGGATAAACCCCCCCGAATTTTTTTTTTTTTATGTTTAAGTTTTGTTATGTTCAGGTGTCACGTCATCCAATATGATAATTAAAAAAATTAAACCCCCCCCCCCCAAAGTTCAGGTCTAAGTACGCCACTGGGAAATAGTCTTACAATTTGTACTAATATATTTCTTGTTATTAGTTGTATAATAGAATATTTGAGTTAAAAAAGTATTATTAAAAGTGTTTATCAATTTTTTTTGTTGTTTTTGATTTTCAATAACTCAAGTTTAAAGTGTTCAGCCCTCTCCATAAAAAAATCCTGGCTACGCCTCTGTAAAAAATACTGCCCTTTGAAGCCATATGTAATAAGTGACAAATAGTGAAGTATTTTTATGACTCATTTATTTGTGTTCTATGCAAGAGTTCTATTTATGTATTAATATTCACAATGAATGGCTAATCATAAATGTGTTCTTAAATAAAAAAAAAAAATTTTTAACTATTACATTGATACGTATTCTGGATTTTGTCTTAGAAATGCAAAATAATAGTCTCGTTACAAAGAATATTTTTTAGGATATTTTTTTAAAATTATGCATTCTTGAGTGAATGTGTTATTGCTTATTTTTTTATTATTTTTTATATAAGCAGATTGATATTGATATGTATTTATGTAGGATATGGTAATAAACTTTAATATTGATAATATTAATTAAATTGTTAAAATATATTTTACTTCTGGAAAAAAATTATTAAAACGTGTAACACTATTTTCTGTTTAAATTCTAAAATGTATTTGGCTTCTTTGCTTGTTAAAAATATTTAATACAAATTATTTGTATGAATCATATAATTGAGATATATTTTTTACCATATTATTATGTATATTAATTTAAAGTATTTAATAATTTTAGATGATGCCTATATTTGTTATTAGGCTTGCCCGTTTAAATTATAATAAATAAATAATAATAATTGGTTAATACTGTTCATAGTCAACTTTTCTAAATATTCCTATATTTATAAAAGTATAAAATATTAAGTATCTCTACTATTATAATTTATAACTTTTGTATCAAATTGATTAACCTAATGTGATCTTTTAATTTACAGTTTTTTTTATTATATTTAATTTGATGTTACTCTATTAATTTTTTGAATTTTTTTTTTTAGAGAATGGAAGTTCATCAGTTTTATGAATGGCAAAGATATTTTCTACTCAACTAGTTGTTTTACAAAAATAGCAAGAACACACAAATGTTTGTATTCGATACAAATACGAACATTTCTAGATGTTTTTAATCCTGGAGTAAAAAATGGAAAAACATATAAAGAAAAACAATTGATTGGGTAAATTTTACATATTTTAGATATTATTATAATACCTACTTATCTTTTTATTAATCAAACACATCACTTGTAGATATTCTCCAGAGCAAATGTTTGATGTTATTCAAGACACAGAAAATTATAAGCATTTTTTACCATTTTGCCGACAGTCTACAGTCAAATTTAAAGGAAAGGATCATGCTAAAACTTATTTAGAAATTGGTTTTCCACCTATAATAGAAAGTTATGTATCACATATAACATTTCAACGCCCTCATATGATTAAAGCAGAATGTCGTGATGGAAAACTGTTTAAACATTTATTAACTCAATGGAATTGTGATCCTGGACTAAAAGACAGTCCTAATACTTGTGTTATTACTTTTTTTGTATCTTATGAGTTTAAATCACAATTACATTCAGCGTTAGCTAATATGTTTTTCAATGAATTAGTTAAACAAATGGAACATGCTTTCTTTGTTGAAGCTGGTCGACGATATGGTAAACCTTGTATAAAAGCCCAAAAACTTAATAATTAACTGGAAATTAAATATTTTGTTTAACGATTCCAAATGAAGTAACTAATAAAATTACTTCTAAGTGAATAATGTTGTTAAAATTTTAGTGTTGACTAATGTTTATATTTATTTTGAATATAATATTTAGAAAATAAATTATTTATACATAGGTAATTATTATTGTTTATTAATTAGTATAAAATAAAATAAAAGAATATTAATAATAAGAGTGGAAATCAGTTGTGATAACATTGAATGAAAACATAAGGAATAATAATGAAAATAAATATTTAAATTTATTAATGTGTATATATATATATTTTAATGTGTTTATTTCTCGGTTATCTACTGAATATAGATAACTATTACCATAGTATAAACATTATTTTTACCATAATATAGGCAGTAGTAATAATATTTGTTATAGTTCTGTAATGTTTTAACTTTTAACCAGTGTTATTATTACTGATTTCTACTCGATGTTATATGTCATTAAATATTTTGTTCTTTTCTACAATCCTTCATACCTAATTTTGAATTGTTATTTTTTATGTGAAAATTAATGAACAAAAATATTAAACAATTGCTTTTTAATAAATTATACTTATTATATGTTATTTATTCATACATTAATTAATAGCGCCCAATTCAATTGAACATACTATATGTCAGTGCCATATGAGATACTTAAATTATGTGTGTTATGTCATCATAATATAAAGTATTGTAATAATTGAGTATGAATAATATTCTTTTTCATTAGTAAAAAAAAAGTAAAATATTAACTACATTAAAGAATAATAGAGCAATATTATGGATACAAGAATATATATTTGAAAACATTTTATATCAATTACTATTATGGTGTTATACTCGTATATTTAATACTTGACTTAATTATATTTAAATATAATTTACACAAACTGTTGATAGTTCTATTGATAGCACTATTTTTAAATGTTACTAATTTGTTGTTACTATTATATTTTGTATTTTGGATATTGTATATATGTATAGTACAATGTAAATTATATTATTATCTCCATTTTGGTTATTGTTATTTAATAAACTAATACCATTGCATAGGCAACTTATAGATTAATAAATTAGGATTGATATTATCACGAATTTGATAAATTTACTAGACTAGTAAGATAAGTAAGATTAATTACAATATTAGTGTTACCTATGCATGTTGGATAGTATACTATTTAAAGCTGGAGCTAGCAAAATATTTTTATTTTTTTTTTGTTTGGGAGAGGGATGAGTATAAATATGTTATATTATGTAATAAAGTATGAAATTAAAAATATTACAATTTTTGGGGGTGTGAACTACGGTTTAAGATATATCTTAAGTATTTGAAACTATATCTAAAACCGTGGTCTGAACTCAACTCCCCCTCCTTGCAATAGCCTTGATACTAATAATGTTAATATATCGGGATTGATGTGATGATAGGACACTGTGCCTATTGCCTATATATTGGTACAAGGTATTAACATGATATAATTACAATATTAGTTATTCAGGGAAAAGTTTCGATCATGGAAACCCTTTTCTGGATATTGTATCCCATATAGATAAATGGTTCAAGGTGTCTGTAATTAGAGATTTATACTATTGTAAGATGTTTATATCAATAAAAATTAAAAGCACATTAGGTTACCTACAAATAATTTTTTTTCTTGGTATAATTTGAAAATAGTTATTATTGAACTTATTTTTTGATTTAGCGAATATTGTCTTAGGTACTGCTGTGTTATTTTAAGAATATGTAATAATTAGGACCTAGATTTAAATACCCTAAAAAGTATCAAAATAAACTACAAACAATTATCAAGAGTAAAATCAATAGTAAAATTTTTCTTTTATTATTTTATAGCAATTTTTAATAGATTCATTGGAGATGGATTTGAATGTTAACTGATGAAAAATATTACTTTTGGAATTGATTTATCTGTTCTGAACATACCAAAATTCATAACTAATTTCATATTAAATTCTGTTTTATACTCGGTTTTATATGTTAAGCTATTTTATGAGTTGAATTGTAAATAATACATTAAAGATTAAACAATAATATAATCATAAATAGAACGACCAACAAATGATAAATTACTAGACTAGAACATAACATTTTGAATTATCAATTAAATTTTATCTACAAATGTAGTATACCTATAAATATGAACTAAAAATGTATAAAATTACTAAATACTCTTTTACACTAAATACAATTATACCTAATTTAAAAACACTGCAGTGTGCTACTAAATATAAAATAAAATAATATTTATCATAGGTACCTTTAACTTATAAGATCAGAAACATTTCAGAAGAGCCTTACATTTACCTAATGTATCACAATTCTTAAGTAAAAAATCAGAAACCAAAAATGTTGTAGTTCATTAGTATGAATTTTGAACACATAATTATATAAAAAAAATTATTCAGTTTATAATACTTCAACATCTAATAAAAATATGAATCATTATGAAAATATAAAAAATACAACTATAATATGACAACTCATTATCTAATTCAACTTTCAAGGTGTATAATCCACCTTGATCTAATTATTAAAATACATAGCCATAGATAGGTAACTAAGAGTATTTTAAGCTCATTGACACCCGTTATCCATAGAATAGATAAATGGATAAATCCATAAATAGCCGGACATTGTAAAAACGGCCCTAATTAATATCTACAATAAATTTAGCTAGTGATATGTATCGGTCGCGATCGCTGTAACGAGTAGGTATGACGGCGTTTTTCTCCGTTTTGTTTTTAAAATTTTATTTTCGCATTTCACATGTCTGTTTCTCGTTTTTCACGTCTGATTCTCTGATCTGCCGGTATTCGCGTAGAACGTGTATTTTTCGAATATGTAATGCGCGTGCAATTTGAAATTTCAAATGAATTGTATCAAATATAATGTTATATGTATACTGACGTCTGATACACACACATTATGATTAATTATAAATAAAACTAAATTAAGCACATTACATTGCAAAATATATTGCATATATAGATACACACATTAAAAAGCACACAAAATAGTTTCAATTTTTATGACATTTGATTTATGTTTTATAAATTAAAAATATTGAACTATTACCTAATTATTAAAAAGACAATATACCTATATTTTATAGTTTCTTACACATAAAAAAACAACACCTGAACTTCGACGTTAGGAGGTATATGACAATTATGGATTGAACTATTTGAACTTTCGGATATCGATTTACATATCATATCATGACTGATGGTTAGACACTTCACTACCATTATCGGTAAATATATATTTATTGGCGTACAAAAAAAAAAAACACCTGGCAAGCAACGGAACAATTTTTTCACCGGATGTAACTCTCGAGCACAGCAATTGACTTTAACTATTTTTACGAACAAGACTACACCAGAAATTCGATTTCAGGAGGTTGACGGATAACGATTTACATCATGTGATGACTAATAGGCGATAGCTAGACACTCAACTACCATTTTCGTAATAATTTATTACTGAGACAACCATTTACATTTACACCAAATGATATAATCTAAGTTTTATAGAATAAAAAAATAACTGAAAAAAAAATAATAATTGAATGTACGCATAAACACGAAAATCGACTTTAGGACTTTTCCTAATTTTTTAGTGTATGATTTTTTTTTCTAGACATCCGATTACCATTTCCGAATAACGAATTTCCGGTGAAACGATTTTCACTCGATCAACTCGAAGGTGTAGGAGGCGGCTTCCAAACACCCGCAATCGACTTTCATACGTGCCGCGTTGTATAATGATAATAATATATTGTGCAATTTATTGCTCATCGCCGTAAAATAATTTTGTTGAAAATTTATTTGTCCATAGAGTTATTGAATGATTATAGTTTATTATAATATTAAAATATAAAATAAAAAAGACCACCTAAAAGTTTAAGATGGGTACAATACGAATCGAAATACTTCAAATACTTGAAATCCTCGTTAAACATTATTATATAATATATAGGTATTATCGGGTAAGTAATAATAATAATGTATTAATGTTTGAAAAAGTATATGGTCCCTCGAAATCTTAATGTCAACTGTTTAGAATAGATGAACGTTATTGCTGGCCACGATTTAAGATACCTACACTGTATGTAATATATAATACATATTACATATGTAATATGTATGTCTTAAATCGCGTTGCTGGCTAATAATAAGGAACGCTGGCCCGTTGTCCGAGAGCTGATTTTACCGTAGTTTAATATATTAAGTCTATATGTCATCAACTGCAGTGTCGGACGATTAATCAAATGATTTCCATTTTTAAATTCACGAGACATACGTCTCGTGGACACACGATAGATACATGTTGTAGACAGCACTTTGCCGGCTTAAGGACAAAACGAAGTAAGTAGGTAAGAAGTATGTTGTTTTCGATAATTATTAAGCTTCTACGAAGATTCGAGTTATAAGTCTAATAATATGAAAAATATTATGAAACTTATAAATTGTCATAAATATTAAAAAAGCCAATTAACAAACTCTGATAATTTTCTTAATTTTAAGTTTTAAAATATCATCTATTCACTCAAATGTTATAAGTATTAAAGCTAACACAATACTCTACAGATATAAAATTTATCATTTTTATTGCATTATATACCTATATACTAATATGTTATATTCCACATAACGTAGTGAAAATAACTCATAAGACTATATATTATAAGCGACGATATTATAGATACTCGCGTATTTTATTTTATGCAAACAATTGTAATTTATTAACACAATATTGTTATATTATAGTTAAAAAACCAAAGGGGAAAAAGCAATACATCGGCAGGACAACTATAGGCGGAGGCGCCGCCGTTGTGCAGATACCGCAGGGCCGGAATCTTTGACCGTGGCCGGTACCTCGACAGTCTTCCGTCGTCGTTCGGCTCGGCCGAAGCTGCAAGAAGGCGGCCCACGCCTGCCGTCTCGAGAGTCGAGACCATCGTCGCGTCCCGCGGGACCAGCTGCGAGTATACGTCGCAGTGGCTACCTGCGGTACGATTCGTTTTTACACTGCTTATATGCTCCGTCTCGTAACTGTTCGAAATATTTTTCATCATTTTGACCGAGTAAACATTTTTTAATTAATGTTTATAAAAAAAGAAACATCGAATATTTGAAATGACTATAGTAAAATGATATTTTGTTTGTTAACAGTTGACGCGGTCCCTCATAACATCTTCAAAACTCCTAGGCTCTTCAGTCTTGTTTATTTGAAGAAAAATGTACGATCCACATTTCTCAATTATTTAACATACAATATGTAGGTAACTTTGATGGTTTGAAAGTCATGTCAATGGACTTTTCATCGTTTTGGGTGCAAACTTGCACTATTCACTTCCGCACTTCCGCGCGTCTTTGCCGTACTTGACGTGGTAGTAACACCAGCGGGATGGAGTAACGCTACGAGCTTGCTGTACGTGGTTTGTCGGTGCGCTATACGGACTTGCTGCGCGTGGTTTGTCGACGAACAATTGGCCGTGAAAGCCGCGAACTAGACCGATAGCGAGCGGATGGCTTTCTCGAGCGTACAGAGGCGCGCGTCAGTTAAAATAATACTTCTCTTTGCGCATCCAGACGAGTATATAGTATAAAAAAAATTGTTTTTTTAATCATATTGCATAAGAGTCTGTACCATCTCCGTTATCCTTCTCGGGCCCAACGCATAACATTATAAATTATGATAAAATTACCATGGTAAAAAAAATTATGTTTCCATAATGTTATCAAGTAACACACAAAATATTGCACCATAACATTTCCATTAAAACACACATGCAATGTTTTAGATTTAATAATGTAGGTACAGAAAATATTTTCACAAGAACAAGGAAGTATAAAAATTAAATATTATATTTAAACAATAAGCTGTAAATTTAATTATACATCAATTGTTTATTATTTTTTAATATAAATCATAAATGTTCACAATTTATTAGGTTGTTTTGAATTTTTTTTTTTTAAGGCATGATTTAAATGGTCCATGAATACAAACCAAAATGAATATTATATCATAATTGTCATATATAATATTATTTGATGTATATATATATATTCATCTTGAGCTCAATGCTATAAAATAATGGTACCTAATCGATTTAATATGTAGTTCAAAATTCAAGTATCACTTTCATAGATAGCGCAAAGTATTATAACACTAATAAAAATATCTGTACAACATTATAAAATATTACATATAAGTCCTTGATACCTATATAAATAAAAATTTTAAAATTAAAAACAAAATTTCACTTAAAGTACAAAAAGTAATGCACACTTTTAAATTTGCTACTGCACATTCAATATTATAGCTACTGCACACAATTTTAGGCCCTGCTTCACTGAGACGTATAATTTCGACGAAATGCAATTTAGTTACACATACTTACCTACGTCAACGTTATACGTGTACTACCTACGTTATACATTTTGTTAAACATATCTGTCAAGTATAATTATTTATGTTTTAACATTTTAGTTAAGTTGTAATGATCTTTTTTTAACGCATCTATGTGTGAATTTATGAATGACTGGTTTCGTACAGTTTATTAGTGCTGAAAATAAAAATGTATTATGCTACAGCCTACAGTTTTATGTTGCAAATTGTACATTTCTGGTTCCCTGAGACCCTGAAAGATAATTTTAAAGACAACTATAAGTCTAAGACAGTTACAGATTTCTATTGAAAATAGCTTAAATGTTTATAATTTTAAACCTAATTTTCAAATAATCTAGTATGTAGTATGTATACTGTAAGTTTTTACGTAAATGAAATTATTATGATCGACAGAACATAATCGTGTTTATAATTATAACATTAATTAAAACCAAACAATTGATAAATTGAAAGAATACATATGCTACAATAACAATTGCTATAACACAAACTATATTGGAATTAACTTTTTCACTTGAATTTAAATATTTTATAAATATAGGTAAGTTAAAAATATATTTTTGAAATTAACGACACTGAAATAGCATTCATTTTTCAAGTCGTAATATTTTAAATATAGTTATTAAGTCTCTTAAAAAATATAATTTATATTCTAAATTAGGGATGATAAATTTCTGTGACTTTCGTTTCAAAAATTAACAAATTTTTTTCTACGTAACATTCAATTATAAAAATAATAATGCTATAAAAAAAAATAAACGAACTTACAATTTAACTTTCCTGAAGATATCAACGATAATGAAGGTTATTAGTTATTACATGATGATATTTATTATTCAAAATAAAATAATATACGATATACCCAGTCTTGTAAAGTATTTAAGTAAAAGTATTTGAATAAATGTGTTAAAATATTTTTTTAGTATTTAGAATACTTTTTAAATACTTTTTGATAAAAGTGTTTGTAAAGTATTTTAAAAACTGTCTTGGACGTATTTGTGTTTGAAAATCAAATACTTTTATACAAATACCTTTGAAAATTCAAATAAATTATTCGTCAGTTGTCACGTATATTTTTTTTAAATTTTTATATTATTTTTTTTATTTATCATTATTTAAAATAATTTGGTAAACTAACTAGTAAAGAACTAAAAAGTAAAATAAAAAAATATTTAAATACGTGGCAAGTATTTGTATTTATTCTAAAATACTTTTTCAGTTTTTCTTATAAGTATATGAAATTTATTTTAAATATTTTCTAAATGGATGAATTTTTATCTGTATTTAAATACAATTTTAAAAGTATCTTTTACAAGACTGGATATACCTACCTAATCACTAATAAGTATTTTAATTTTTTACGTGTTCTATACTGAGCTGTAGGCCTGTAGTATAATACATTTTCAGCACTAATAAACTGTTCGAAACTAATCATTCATAAATTCATAGATGCGTTAAAAAAAGATCATAAAGCTTAACTAAAATGTTAAAACAAATAATTATACTTGACACTTGACAGATAGGTATGTGTAGCAAAATGTATAACGTAGGTAGTACACGACGTAAGTATGTGTAACTAAATTGTATTTCGTCGAAATTATCAGGTTTCAGTGACTCGACAGTGCGACACTACAGAGATACAACATACAACACAGTTTTTTGATGTTCCCAGTGCACGTTTGTGTTGAGTTTCGTATATTTATATAATTTACGTATACTGCAAGTGTATAAAGATTTGATTAATTTTTATTTATTTATTATAAATGAAACAGAACTATAATAAGTACAATATGGTAAATGAACATTACATGCCTATACTTCGGAGTCAGCATTCGCCACTTTATACATTATCCATATTATATTATTACGTATAAGTCAATGGATGTTTTTACTAACATACTGGGTGAAATTTATGTCACCCATAGAAAAATTTTGTCACCTATTAGAAAATAAATTAAATTACTAAGCGACGAATTGACAGGCAACAATGATGTTTCATAAAAAATGACGATGTTTGAAATTATTATATAGTTTTATTAGTAGGTAAATTGTAATTTCTTGTATATGATTTTGTTATTTATTTGTTTATCATTTCGTTTGCTTATACTTATTTAAACTTGGAAGTAAAAATAATTATTGAGATTTTCAACGATAGAAAATCCATGTGACTGTTTACTGTAGTAGGTTTCTATACAACTATATAATTCAAAAAAACAATTTATAATATTGACCACACTCCTCCCTATTAGTCGAATATATTTGTTCCACTTTGAGCTTTTAATAAGCTTTAAGGAAGTTTTTTCAAAGAACTTTGAATAAATAATATAATTAAAATTCTCTTTTACAGTGTTGTTTATTTTTGTACTTATATCATCTATACCTATATTGAATATCATTAATAGTTATTTTGGGCGTCACCGTTTTCCGCCAAGTCCGTTTACCGCCAGTACAAAAATATATATTTCCTTTTACCGCCACCACAAATTTCAGTTTCTATATTTTGGTAACCCCTTGGTAATGATTTTTAAAATAACAAAAATAATTAGATAATCAATTTTTAATTAAATATTAAAAAAACAAAGTGATTGTTTCACCGACGACTTTATGAACGAGTATCCGATCGATGTAAGACTACCAAAGTTTCCTGATTATTTTGTAGAAACATACCTATTATGTTTCTGAAGATTGTATTTAATATTTATCCTCCAAAACTTTCGGCACTTGTATCTTCAGAACTTATAAGTTATATATTGCAAAAGAAGCAGCGACGGTGAACAAAAAACACCGCGAAACCAAATTTTAAGACGACAAATAAAAACCAGAATTTAATCGACCAGTATAAAAGTGGAGAAATATGCCGATATACCTTTGTTACCTACGTTTGTTTTTTGTAAAATCAAAAACAAAATAAATTAACCTAATTATTGTTGTTATTTTAAAAATCATTACCAAGGCCTAAGGGGTTACCAAAATATAGAAACTGAAATTTGTGTTGGCGGTAAAAGGAAATATATATTTTTGTACTGGCGGTAAACGGAAAGGTCGATTTTGACAAAAAAGTAGATAACCCGTTATTTTAATTAAAAAGGTTAAATTTAATTCATTAGGTAGTTATTTGTTCTTATTAATGTGTTTTAAGTTTTGGCGGTATTTTTGATAGACATAGAATGATAAAGTTTTGTTTAATTAATTCTTATAGGTATGTTTTTTATCTTATGCTTATGTATCTGCATGTTATTGATTATGACAAGTTTATAGCATTATGGAAAATTGTTCTTTATGTCACTCTATATTGATAATTTCTTAAAATATTCACTGGTATAAGACAATAAGTGTAATACTGTTTTATATTAAAGGGATTAGGTAATTCATATTTTCCAAACAAATATATTTTTTATTTACTTTCCCACATTTATTTAAAAAATTGTATTTTATTTGCATAGAAGATTTTCTTAAATTGTATTTATTATAACTAATTGATAAATACCAAAAACAATTATGCTACGATTGCTACGATTAAGTCTATGTTTATTATTTAAAAATATTTTGTAGTATAGAATTAAGTGTGCAGTACCAAAATACCCTAATCTTAGGCCCTGCAGTGAAGCGATACTGATGCTACAACAGAGTTTCTGGTTGTATCTCAGTGAACGTCTCAACATATGCAATATAGCCACCGCCTTTGTCTTATACGATCTAACAAAGTTCTTTTTTCTTTTATTAAATCCAACGCTGTTTAGTTTGTCTTCATTTATGTGCAATTTATTTTCTCCTTAATTCGCCAGCCCAGCACTATATCACTAAATATACTTTTTATAAAGTCGTCTTTTAGTTTAGTTTAGGTCATCAACACTGGCAATACTGAATACCCGCCATAGACTTCGATTATAAAAGTGACAGTCGGGACAATACGTGTAATGACTGTAATGCGAATATTTTGTTGCAATAATGTTCATTATATAATAATAAATACCCACTGTATACCTATACACTATACAGCAACAGCAGGACTTGACCTGCACTCTCGTATATACCGTCCGGAACACAAAAAGTCGCATGATACGGGGCTACGCAATAATACAGTAATACGGCCTCGTGTAAATACCGGCCCTCTGCGGCGCCACGCCATCCTCAGTTTACGGCATTCGGTGACAGTCACGGGGCTTTGCAAAAAATAAAACAATATAGGTATATATAAATGTGAAATGCGTTTAAATTAAATTAAAAAAAAAATGACGACTTTCGCAGATATATATGTATATGGCTGACTATTTTGAAAACACGCCAATGACATGTAAAAAGAGGATATATAATATAATAATAACTGCACGATATACACACGATAATAAAAACCCGCGAAAACGTCGAGGGTGCAGGGTGTCTATAACCCACATTTTACAATGTTTACGCATACCTATATACATATATATTGTTATATATATATACACACAACATACACACAATGATAATAATGACAACGATGATAAAATTACGATGCACAAAAAGTTTTTCACGTTTACGTGCGCGCCAACGACGACCAGCTCGCCCGACGACGACCGGGTCGCGTGTCCGCGAGTCGTATACATACACCCTCCTCACACCCTCTGGCCAAAACAATGTGAATACGCGCGAATGGAAAAAAAATACAAACTAGACCAAACCGAACAACAGACACATAACACTACACACCTAACCTGCAGTAGGGCGTATTGCATGGTATTTATATATATAGGTATAAGCAGTACCTATATATATTATGCGTATTATACTTGTATTATTATTTCGACTTTATTTTTCCGTTGTTTTAGTTTCGGGAGTCTGAAACTCGTGCCAAGGTGAACTTTCGACAATCGTGACAGAGGGGTGGGCGTCATCATATATATATATATATATATACATATCGTATATATTTATTCACATTACATAAGTAGGTATGTATATACATCATGTACGCGTACTGTATAATAATAACAATAGTTCGGTGGTCGTCAACAGTCAAATTATTATTTACTGCTGTGTAGTCGACAAGTCGTCTTCGAGCTCATAATAATAATAATATATTACCTATATATTTATGATGCGCACCCAAACCGTACCGGTTGACACGGTGTACCGCCACGGCCGCCGTTAAAAATCCGAGCACACGATAGCGATCGCAGTAATAGTGTGCTTTAACTACTGTTCGACAGCGGTTTTCCGAGCGTGTCCCGGCGTAACGCGTGTACGCGTATAACCGACATCGATATTTTCATTTACTCATAGTCAAAAAACGCAGTGTCCGATTTACGTAAACGAAGATCGCGACGGTCTTTAATAAAACATACACCGCTATAATACGTCGAGCACGTGCCACGTTTCCGCGTACCGTCCAAGTCAAATATATAATATTATGTAATATTGTCATATCTATACGATAGTCGAGGCGGACCTATATAGCAAAATTTAATCGTCCGTCGCGGTTTAAAAACTACGGTTTCGGTTCGACATGTCATCTACCGCGGTCTCGACAGCAATATAATAACAGGTATATACCACGCGCGTAACTTTGACGATTATTACGCGGGCGCAACCAACTCTACGCGACGGCGCTACATCGGAAAAAAATTGGGTATTATAGGTACCTATAAAATATACAATGTACCTGTACGCTAGTACGATAAAATACAAAGCAGCTTTTACCACCGGCCTGCAGTTTTCCTATTAATCCACTCGGTGTCTGGACCAAGTGGACCACAACAAAACGTATCACAGAGCCGCTCGCTGCACTCGGCACCAGCAACAGCAGCAGTTGTAGTATTATAAAAATGGCATTATAGTTGTAACGCCGATCAAACATCAGTCGACCGCGGTTAGTAGGTACGTTATAATTTGCATATCAGCCAACGTGAGTTTTGCACGACGCACTATTTCGCACCATGCATAGGCGAATATTACGGATATTATATAGAGCAGGGACCAATATATATATCATCGATTAATATTTTTGGAAGGCCACTTTAATTTTTCTCGGACCATTAAATAATAAATTAGATACTACAGTAATGTGATTATTAAAAAAAAAAAAAAAAAAAAAATGAATAAATAAATAATGGTAAAATCAATAACATGAGAATACAATGAAAAAATAACTCATTTAATCCACTATCAAAAATAATGATTAAAAAAAATATAATATCTTATCATGCTAATCCTCTAGACAGCGTTGGTCCACCTGACGCCATTTGATGACCACTGTTTAGGAGGCAGTAGTCGAATAGGTTCAAAATATGATGTTTAGTTATTGTTACAATTACTAGTTGTAGGCGACGAGTCCATTTCTCTTAATAAAAATATAGTATCCTCAGTGGCGTCGTTTCAAGTTTTAAATAGGGGTGCCATCATTTAAAACAGGATGATTTTTTTTTTCTGCAGGCTACATTTATATTATGAATGATTTAACTTCAGAGTTCAGATCATTAATTTACGTACCAAAGCAATTTCTTGGATTTTGTAACTTGTAAGCCGGGGCCATACTATGGTACATGAAAAAAAAGGGTTGCCAAATACACCCTGATTCCGCGCATAACAGAGTCTCTGAGTATCTTACCACCATTATATTATATTTTGAAATATTTTTTTCATTATAATTTTCATAGGGACACTGTATTTTAGAAAAAATGAGAGAAGGGTTGAAGCTGCAAACTAAAAAAAATAGGTAGTGGAATTCTTACTATATATCCTCTGCTATAAATCGCTGGATAATATATATTATATACGTTCGCATAAAAATATACTTAAATATGTAATATATTCGTAAATAATACGTATTTCACTAAACAACCATACCCGTTGAAAAATCCCCTTAGTTATCCGTCGGCCGCGTGCCGTTGAGACGCATTACGATATTGATCGCCAGCCCGCGAGTGTCTGTAGGCTGTAGCACGCTACATCATCAGGGTAGATTATAGGTATATAATATTAGTTGTAGTCGTTTAAATGTTTTGCCTATTTTGCATGTTGGTGAAATTATTCGTTCGTCTATTGCTTCTTTCATCGAATATGTATGATGTATTAATTGCTATGAATTGTTCCCTTCTAAGATAAGTCATGTTATTATAATTTATAATATATACTCATAGTGGGTAAACGTCGACGGTTTAACATTCGATAAACTGATTTCATTTTATTTTTTCTGTTGTATTATATCCGATATCGATATAATATCATATGCCTACAATCAATATAAATAATACTTTTGTAGTTTTGTATCGACTAAACAACAGTAACTGCAGTTATACCTACTTATGAAATATTTTTAATTTTACCCTTGTCTCCGTTTATATACATTAATAGGCATCGTTAATAATTCACTAGCGTAACTAAGGAGAACTTGGGGTAGCCGATATTTTACCCCTAAACACTATTATAATCCTACCAAAATGTTTGAAAACAAAACCGCGGACCTCAAAAAAATATATATATTAGCTTCTCATCCGCATACGCTCCGAAAGTCATGTTCAAATTACGTAATATAATGAAACGTATGTAGGTACTAACATTTATAATATATATAATAATTATACGTCTTTTATACGTATATAAACTCAGTACTAGATATAAGCTGTTATAGGAAAAGTTTGAGTTTTGTGGACGTTTGGTTTTTTTCTATTTGTCTAGCCTTTGCGTCATCTAAATTAATATTGTACTACGTAAGTAGAATAAAATACTCTATATTTAATTTTTTTTACACTTTTTTGGAGTTATTTTGACTCTAAAGTTGGGTGTTTTGCTTATTAGTTATTTGGATTTACAATAATAATATATTTTATAAAATGTGTTTTAAATCAAACAGTATTTAAAATATTTTAAAGGACAATACCTATACTTATTTATTTTTGCACCATAATAATATAATATGCTCTAATTTAAATTTTATAATTAAGACTATAATTGTAACCTTTATTACAGATATTAATTAATATTAATTATAAACAGTAATATATTAAACTCAAAGAATACAATAACATTAGTATGTCTTTATATGGTTTTTAAAAATGATTTTTAATGCACTTTTTTATCATTTTTGTAGTAATAAAATAAATGTTAAAACGTAGTTTCTAATAATATTATGTTTTTATGTATATTCTTATTTAGTTCTTTACTTAATTTTTAATGTACAAATAAAATGAAGGATGTGTTTAATTATTATTTATAATACTTTTATTTTTGTTTGGACTTGCCAATTTTTTCATCTGGTCAACTCAATTATAGTATGCAATGAAAGCATTTAACTGTCTATAAATTTTAAAAATCTATTAAGTAAGATATGAACATTTTTTAAAAATAACACGCGTTTTTTTCTTAATATTTCATTTGACACGCCTTTTTAACGTAATTATTAAATTTTACTAATGTATACACTATACTTATATGTTTTTAATGTTAATTTTTATTCTAAAAAATGAATATTCACTGCTATTTCAAATAACTATATATTATGAAAATATTTATTTATTTATTTAAGTTAAAATATTTCATTTGTATGTAATTGTCTACTAAACTATTCTGTTTATGAAAATCATAAACTCAATTTTTGATAAAATACATATAGGTATATCTACTTTTATAAACCTTAAATTATTAATTGCGAATTCAATAAATTCACGTTTTTTAGTAAATTAATTTATTTATTTAGGAAAAACTAATTATTATATTTTAATATTGTTATCGGGGGTATAATTTGAGTATTTTACGTGATTACAGACATTTCGGTGAATTTTATACATATGACATGTCTATATATATGTTTATAGGAAACAATCAAACAACAGCTATCAATATCTAAACATTCTAAATGAATAAATGTAACGTACTATATGTCTATATTTAGTTTTCTTAGTTTTAATAATAGAATTTTATTATTACAGTTTAAAGTTTTTCATTTATACAATTTAAAACATAAATGTTTTAAAACTATTAACTAAGTCGTACTGTCGTAAATAAATATGAAAATGATCTCGATATCATTCGTTTTTATATTCTGAGCGATTTCTAGTAGGAAACTAGGTCTAATTAATACATTTTGAAGATCAAAAGTAATACATACCCAGGGGCGGATTTAGGTATGTGGTGGCCCTTGGGCGGAATGCATTGTGGGGGCCCCTTATGCAGAAACAATAATATATATATTTTTATTAAAATATCATAAAATTGTGGGGGCCCCTGGGCTGCAGCCCACTCAGCCCTCCCCTAAATCCGGCCCTGTACATACCTGTTATACGAGTATATAATTTTCAAATTGATTAGAAAAATAATAATTTATATGCATAGATGTATATTCATAATATCGCCTTAAAAGCGTTTAAGGTAAACAATTTGACAAAATTCGTTAAAATCTCAAAAATGTACAAATTGTTTTGTAATTTAATTTTCGTTATTCAACTTACGTTTTCATTTCCTATACACAATATAATTAATCAAATATTTTTACTTTTATTTAAAGGAATTTAAAATTTTTATACTTTTTTAAAATTATCGAGAACGTTATTAAAAACCCCATATACTAAATTATTCTTAAATCTGTATAAAAATATGAAAAATACATATTCATAATTATTTTTATAGATATTTTAAGTTAAAAATATGTAGACAAAATTACATACGTATGTTAATGATGAATAATGATGTAGGTAGTATAAACTAATATAAAAAAAAGTATTTATTAATAAATAGTAATGTAAAAATATAATTAAATAGGTACATGACGTAGAAGTTATTATAGGTTTATAGAAAGTCTATGTTTAGAATCGTTTTTCGTAAGTACCTGTATATATAGCAATGTTATATTATCATTGAGTTTTAATGATTTAACACATTCATAAAAATGATCCACTTAGATCTTAGATGAAGAATACTATATAACAGAAGGAATTCTCTAGTTATTATTACTTTTACATTAATAATTAATAATAATATATTATAATACATTTACAACTTTGGCTTCATAGTTCACGAGCCATTAATTTTTTTTACACTTTTATATTTACATGAATTATTAATCTTGATTAAATAATTTTTGTTATCGCGAATTATTTGAATATTTTTATGGGACTATTGTTCATTGTTAATAACAGTTTTTAATTTTTATATAACTATAATTTCAACTTTTCTACCTTGTTATATTTTTATTTAATAATAAATAAATCATTGTATAATACGAAAAATGATTCTGAGTAAAGACAGTTCGTGTCAGCCTATTTTTATAGATATTATCTAATACTTTATAATTAATTAAAAATTATTTTATATTAAGTACTAAGTATATACTATAGTCTATAGGTACTCTATAAGCAATTTATTTTTCTATAAACTATTTAAAACAATTGAGATTTATATAGTCATTAAGAAATTTAGGTACCTATTTTAATTAAATTGTATTTAAAATAAAAATGATAATACATTTTAATAAGTAACAATTTTGAAATATTCTCAGTTTTTAGTGTTTTTACGATTAATATTTTTGTACTAAATACAATGAAATAACTTAAATTGTTTCATAAAATATTTTACTTTTGAATAATCTGAGTTTAACAAATTTGTTCTTCAAACATTTGTAAAAATATTTAAAAAATATATATTATATAAAATATATATAAATAAATATATTTATTAGTCTAAAAGTAGTTTTGATATTTTTGAATTCCCGTAAGAAAACTTAGCAATCTTGTTTTAAATTTTTTAATTAATAAACTTTTATTACAGAACAAATTTCAAATATTAGTGGTTGTTATGAATTTTGTCTGTTTGATCTTTAAAGTTTGTAAGTAAAAAAATGTAAGAATGTCTATTCTGTATATATTCTGTAAAATATTTATACGATTAAAATATTCCTCATACTATTGTTAATTAATGTATCTAATTATTACTTTAATTTAATTATATCGTAATCAATATTATAATTGGCGATAAAGTAGCCAAATTTTTAGAAATCTATGAAGCATACGTATACAATACAAATATACAATTGACGTATGTTATCGCAATTATTATAAAACAATTAAAACACACAATTGTGTTAAATTAATAATTGAAAAGCATGAACATTCTTCATTACATTTTTTATTGCTTATTTGCTTAGTTTTTAAAATAGAAGTCTATTCAATACAACTTCTCTGCCTTTACTATTAATTATTATAATAATATTTATACAATATAAAATACATATGCTACAATAGTAATAGAATATAGATGAGTGTATTACTCATATATAGATTGGCATACTTATCATATTTCCTAATTCCTATTCATAATAATTCATTATTTTTTTATCTGTAATAGGCGCACTTGCTTTCATAATTAACAAACTAAACGTTTTTTTTTAACTTTGATAGCTTTAATATTTTAATTATTTTTTTATGCACATGTGGTATCAAAAATAAACATATTAAGTACTTACTATATATAGGTAATATATTATATATATTTTTATATTAGACATAAAGTTATTTTAATTTTATAGCTTTCCTGACTTTTGACTTATACATTTATGAATTACGAGTATCAAATTATTAATTACCATAAATATGTTTAAATTAAAATGTTTTAGTACTGCTTCTGTTCATACTGAAGATAGTTAATAAATATTCCGCATTTCTAAATGGATGGAGTTCAGAGAAATTTCAGTATGATGGCCGAGAAAATCGATAGAATGCGATGTTTAAGGGTAATATATTTTACTATATTATAAGCGAGTAGGTATAGTCGACGTCGTATATCGACGTTTAATTATCAATGTTTATAATTAATTTGCTTGTTTTTTTTTCTCTTAAAATTGGTATCTGTAATATCTGTCATAGTTGCATGTTTATATTGCCTACTTGAACATTCCTTTAATGATGAATTTATAGTATTTAAAATAGATATACTTATAAGTTATAATATAAAATAGACATTTATTTTTTAATTTATGTTGTATTTAATTTTATACATTCAAGACATTCAAGTAATATAATATTATATAAGTTTGAACGAATTAATTATTAGTTTATTTGAGATTGGCGAAAACTCAATACTTAATTGATTAAATTAATATTACGTAAATCAGAACACTTATAAAACTTAGTCGAATATTTCTATCTGATCTGTTGCTCAACATATCATAAATGTTATAATTATAATTATAATATAATGTGTATTATGATTTTAAATTTAATAATACATTGAATCATATATTATTATAATTCTATTGTTTTATAATTAAAGTTAATATTTAATACTATAATGAATAATTTGATTTTTTAATTATTATTTTAGGAACGATGCGACAATTATGTTAGACTAATAAAACTAACACTTGATGAAACAATCAAAGAACAAAATTCGCTTTTGGATGGATCAGCTATTCATAATAGATTAAAATATTTAGGTATATTGGATAAACCAAAATCATTATCAAATACATTCAACACTGATAAATATCATAAAAATATTGATTTTAATAACAAATACAAGTACTTGGTGTTTGATGATGATTTGAATTTTAGGCAACGTAAACATAAATCTAACTTAAATACAAATGATATGTATTTATCAAACGATTACAGCAACTATAATACTAACTATAAACCACAAGCTTATGATTTTTCCACGGTATGTGATGACCATAATAACTCATATTATATGCCAATCAATCATAAAAAATATAGAAAACCAATGAACTACCGAACATTGAATACTCAAGAATACCAAGTTTATTATTTTCCTACTTCAAAACCTGTACCTCAATATCCTAGACAAACCACTGAAGGATTTTACAGACGAAAACCTATTAAGCAATATCCAGAAGAAGAAGTTCCTTATTGGCAAACACGGTATCCAAAACCAGTGAGAGTTGTTGAACGAGAACCATTGTATTCAATGGTTGATTACGGTTACCGGAGTACAAATGATTATCGTATTAGCAAATCAAATATTGAGCCATATTCACCTGAACACCACACAAGATATTATACAACAAATGATAATAATATTTATCACGGCCATGATGATAGTGATTATTATTATGAACCTCATTTAGGACAACGGTCGTTTTCTAGTATAACAAGACCATGTTCACCCGTATATAATCGAGATATTTTTTGTGATAGAACTCAATTAGAAAATTCTAGCAGTTTGCTTGAAAAAAAAATCCGAGATTATGTATGGAATCCGCATAAGGAACGTGTTAAAAAGTACATGACTCCAAGTTATGAAAAAACCAATTATTACACTGATTTTAAACTTATAAAGGTTAAACACCAAGGAGATGAAACATTCAGAACACGTTCATCATCAGGATTAGATTCCCGCGTATGCAATAGAGAAAATGAAGTAAATAATGAAAACGAGTATAAAAAAAACTCAATACTTATGTCACCCGAAAAAAAATCTGCAGATGAAGAAATTTTTCAATCCAATAAAGACAATGATCGTTATTCTGAATGTACAATAAATAGAAAAAAAACTGAAAGTGCTTCGACACTTCCGAAGCGAATTAGTTTTGATCTCGGCAATGAGCATATTGATCTACCTATTCATACAAATTCAATTGGAGAAAAAATTAATGAAAATTATGTCACGAAAGACAATAAATTAGTTTTGGGAAAAAAAGAATCAAATACAAAAATCGATGATAAGCGTCGAACATCGTTATTATCAAATGAAAATTATTCAATTCCAATAAGTAAACAAAGGGTTTCACCAAGTGATACCAATGTAAGTTTAAGAAGACAGTCATTATGTAAACAAGAAAAGTTAGCTTCAATCGGAAATTCTTTTGAATCTGAAAAATATTTAAATTTTAAAAATAATTATCAAGGCAATGATTCAAGTTTATCAGAACAAAATGAACATTCTTATAATAATGATAGAATAAATTATAATAATAATAATGATATACAGATTTACTCAAAAACACAAGGTGATAAAAACAATGTTGCGCTTAAAGATGAAAATATATATCCTGATCTCAGACGTGATAGTAATGATAATAGTAAAAAAAAATCGATGGAGACTACAGATAACAACAATTTAAGTTATCAAGATCACATTGAAAATACTAAAAATATAAGGGATAAATCAAATATCACTGGACGCAGAGAAAGTTACAAAAATGGACAAAAATTTAAAATAGATAATACTCGCGGAAATGCAAGTTCGAATAGTATTGATAACAAATTAGACAACGAATATAATAACAAAAATAGTACACATGTATCGCCTAAAAATAAAATTAGCTCAACCATAATTGATCATAGTAATGACATTAATAACATGAACAAGTACAATATGAATGAATATGAAACTGATCACCTTCAACAATTTACTAATAAAAATGATAGTGTGGAAAAACAAAACAATGTTGAAACTATTCAACCATATAACAATGTTGTTAATGATTTGAACAATGAAATAGATAACATTAATACCGTAACACAAGTTAGTTCTGATTTCAAAACGATTCCGAAAGACCAAGATTCATTACATGAAATTTCGAATGACGAGCTTACGAACAATACAAATTATTACCAAGATCATTCTGATGGCGATCATATAAAAGAACACCCTACTCATGGGTATGAGACACAACTGGAAAATGTTGCTAACGATGAACACTTTTATTCAGACGAACTTATTGATGATCACAAAGAAATCATAACACACGACAACATCGAACCAAATCGTCAAAACAAATTTGATGACGAAAACAATGTACACGACGAGTATTATTATCAAAATCCTACTGACAAAAAAGAAGAAAATCTAATAGAAAACCAGTACGAGAATCCTGATTCCCAAGTTAATAATGTCGACAACCAACATACTAATGATGATTATTACTATCAAAATTATTCTAATGTCGACCCAAAAGAACAACAAGAAAATCAATACTCTGAACCTGATGTAAAAGGAGAGTATACAGGTGAAAACGTCGAGCACGATGATTATTATTATCAAAATCACTCTAGAGATGACATAAAAGATCAACAAGGAGATCAACAGTATGTTGACCCTAACTATCAGGGAAATTACGTCGATCAGCCACCGACTCACGATGACTATTATTATCAAAACTATTCTAATGTTGACCCAAAAGTACAACCAGAAAATCAATACAGCGAATCTGATCACCAAGGAGAATACGTAGCTGAGCAAATGAACCATGACGATTACTATTACCAAAGTCATCCAGAGGAAGGTACAAACGAAAATCAAATCGATCAGCACTATCAAGAACATGAAGAAAATTACACTAATGGAGAGCAGGACAATTATTATTACGAGAATAATTCTAATGTAAACATAGAAAGACATCCTGAAGGTGATTATGACGAACATGCTCAACAGCAAACATACACAGGCGACCAACACGCAAATGACGGTTACTATTATCAAGAAGGCGACACAAACTATAGCGAGTCAGTCCCTAAAGAACAGTATGACGGTTATGGTGATAACAATCATGACGATAATGTCGCTTATTATCCAGAATCAAATGTCGAACATTATGACCAACAACAACATGATTATGAAAACAATAGTTACCCAACACAAAAATCCGACTACATTGAACCGTATGAACGAAATTCTATGAACGAAAATAATGATTATTCCGAAAACATCGATGAAAGTCAACCAACGAGTCAAATTGTCAACGAACAAAAATAATTTTACTACTTGACGATAATCAACTAAAAAATATTATTTAAATGCTACTTATATATTAAATGTAAAAATAATATTAATGTATATTTATAGAAAAAAAAGTATCAGTTTTTGCTATTATTATTTTAAACAAAATGCATTGTAAAATAAATCGTAATATTGAATCATCTAGTACATTTATTTTAATAAAATTAAGATTATTGGAAATTGTAGTTTTTAAAAATAGTGCAAATATACGTAGGTACAGTTATAAAATAGTTTTACGTGTAAATAAAATCCATAAATTATTTATTTCCTTGTATAGTAAGTTATTATATATTTGTTATATCATAAATTCATAACGATAAAAAAATTACAAGAACAAGTAGAGTAAAAAAGTAAAAAATTTGTAAACATAAATAAACTCTATAAATTAATACTTAATTTTATCCTCGACAAATATCAGGGTAGCTACTATTTTATTTTTTTTAATTTTAATAATTTAAATAATTGCATACATCACTGGAACACTAACAATATTTTATACTTAGTTATGGGACGTAAAATGATTTCTTTTTGTCCGTAGTCCGTTTTGTTCAGTGTTCTTCATTTTAATGGAGTTTTTATAACATTAAAATACCTACCCAATATCACAATAATTCCATTATTTTACATAATAACACTGCGATTTATTGTTATTGCACATTTTCGCATTATTATAATATTTCATAATTTTATAGTTAATAGTAAACGCAGTTAAATGTTAATAGGTATAACGATAATACATAAGTTTGATAACCACGTTTTGTCATTTTGAAACATTATGTAGGTAATCGTTTCTAGTGTATTTTTTCTCTTTTATTTTACGTAGGAACTTCATTGAATTGCTAAATACATTACATTAGTTTAATACTTATTTACAATTAAAAAATAATAATACATTTTTTTTGTCGAAGGCACATAGTTTACTTGTATATTTTGCACTACTGAGTCGGATTTAGTAAATCGAACTGCGTGTAATAGGTAGGTACAAAATCCGTGTATCAATAGTACCAAATACCTAGTTAAATGTGTAACGATTAATTTTTTAAAGTATTTAAATTATTTTAGTCAATTACATTTTGTGATTTTTTTTTTTTTTGTTTTTATATTATAATAACATAATTAATGATAATTTATGAGCTTTAATGTTTTTCGTCTTTTCAATGGCTGTGATAATTATTTATCGTTTATGGTCTTATGGTTAAGAATTTAAGACCACAGTACCCGATAATTTTAAAGCAATATTATGTACATGTACTTACTTAATTGTCCTAATTTTATTTGAATTATGTAAAAATGTAAACAAGATTAGGTATAGATTAAAAGTCATATTATATAGCATAATATGGTCATTTTTATTTAATATAACATGTTTGTGTTATACTGTTATGTAATAAAATGTGTGTATTATGAGAAGTAGGCCATGCACCCTACCTAGTACTAATTATTATCGTATAGTTTGTAGTCCGTATAAATATTTACAATGTACCTATAATGTTTAAAAAAAAAAAATGAAAACTATATAACATTTTATAATAAAGCTAAACAATACCTTTTTGAGTTTTTTCACATATCAAATATTATAAATTACTTTTCATCATAAATTTTAAATAAACCGAAAATGACCACTGACCATCGCTATCGGTTGGTATAGATAATGCTTAGTATACCTATTTACATTAAGTCTAACTTAGTCTAAAGTAATAAATATATTATATTCCTGATAATGCCATAATATTATGTTTTTATTTGTTATTACTTATTTAAATAGGTATATAATATATTAATTAATAATATTAATATCTAACTATATAAGAAATATAGCGTATAGATTACTTTACTTACCTATAATGATTTTCCATCGTAATAACATTGAAAATATTCAATTAAATAGGTATTTTTGAAGTTTATATTATTATTTATTTATTTAAAGTTCATATCAAGTATCTGAGTAGCGAGGACACGATTGATTATATTATTATGTTTATTATGATGGTTTTAGCTGTCATTTTTCAACAAATTTTATTTTGTCGTGGCACGCCAAAAAAAAGTACAATGACGGCATTTTGTAAATCTCATAAAATAATAGGTCATATATAAATGTATACAAAACAATTGAATTATTTCAACTAAAGTTATAAAGATCTGAAGTCACGCAATACCACGATCGTACCATTTTCAATAAATATGTTACCTACATTCAAGAGTGAGTTAGGTAAAATATTTAAAAATAAAAAACCAATAAATATTAAATATAATTTTATTCAGTTTTAAACGTTTAAAATAACATTAAATTATATTTATCAACCATTATCTCAAAAACTCGAAACTTGTATAGGTAGTAAAGAAATTTATAATAGAAAGTAAAAGAGTCGTGAATTAAATTTATTGTACTCACCTATTATATAATATTATAATGTTTAGATTACTGCATAATGTACCTACGGACGGCAAACAAAAATAAGAAATATTAACATAATAAATAGCATGATTAGTGACTTGTTTTATTTAGGTACCTAATTACGAAATTCAACAAATAAATATATTGCAGAACTCTCTTGAATAGGTATATAATATTATTATCACTTTAAATATATAATTATATGATATGTACAGTGTAAGCACCTATATGGATATATATATCTGTTTTAAGATATTTTATGAACGCAAAAATTATAATCAACGTTTTGAACCCTTTGTAATTTTGTATAAGGTAGTTCTAGATTTTTTTCTATACTACATTTTTTCACTATTTATTTCAATTTTATTTAAATGTCCGTCAGTCTTCAAATGGTAATATTTTCAACAGGAGTTTTGTTGCATGTTAAATAATTATTTCCAAGGTATAACGTCATCATAGCATATTTTAATGATTATAACTGCAGTGAATTCAATCTAATAAAGATCTTCGAACATTATCCAGTGGTTGTCCGATTTTGTATAAATAATATGATTTAAATTTTAAACGAATAAGTTTGATATTGTTTAACGGTAGATTTTAAGACATGAGTATATTAATAATAGCTGTTGTTGGTTATTGGACTTCAGAATAGTTAAAGGAGTGGATTGAATCAATCAATAATAAAAAAAAAAAAAAATGCTTCCCGGAATACGTATTACTAAGGTGCGTATAATAATATTGATTTCAATTCGATTTTAAGTTATATAATATTATAAATTTATAAATGAAAAGTACGTAGGTACCGGATTTGTGAATACAACGGCGAGTTATGTTAATAAGATAAGAAATACGTTATACGTATTGGTAAAGAACTAAAATATTATTTTTTAAATTAAAAAATGTGATGTGTACAATTTTTTTACCTACTAATAGAATACATATAATTATTTATTTCACATTATTGTTTAAGATTTTTAACAAGAAAAGAGTTTTTTTGGAAAGTTATCAAAACACTTCCTTCGGAAATTATTTTTTCATCACAAGTTAGTAACATAATAAGTAGACACTAAATAACATAACTGTAAAATATAAGCTAAAAGAATAAAAAATGTGAAAATTTCTTCAATTGCGTAGTTAATAATATATATGTATGTATAATGTATTTACACGTTTATCTAAAATTCAACTATTTCACTAGTCCATATAGATATTATTATACCTACATATTATTATAAATAATTGGTAGGTACGATATGTATAGGTACACACAATTCATATACATATGATAAGTTATTACTGGCAATGATTTTGTGAGCTTAGCATATCAAAGACTTCAAAAATGCAATCGATGTGGCCAACAAATTTTTGTTTGCGTGCGAACTTCGTTTTATTTTTTATTTTTAAAACTTTTCTATGTGTCATGTATAGTTTATACGAAGGTTTGCAGATACACTACCCACGTTATAAAACATAATAACTAAACCCAAGTCTGGTTTATATTTTCGTGTCTTTCACAATTGTTTGATCGTCAAAAAGTTTAGCGATAAAATCTCATAGTTATTTAATATTTGATAAAACTACTGCAGAAGTCGTCATATCTCTATTAATTGTGTAACTTCAAACCAAAAAAAGGTTGGTCAAGTGGATAACGCTCTACTGCGTACAGTAGGTATCGATTTGACTTTGGACATAGAGTAGGTCACTATAATGGGTGTGTTAAATTTGAATGCAATGATACATGTTATTATTGTATACGAAAAACGATTCTAAACGGAGATGATTTGTCTGCTTAGGGAATATATTTTTTACTGGTTGGTGAAAAAGGTGGTTTGTTTTAATGACCTCAAAATTAAATCATGTACAGAAAATGGAAATTTAAACAACTGGTGTATGTTTCAAGTTTCTACGAATAGTAATTATTTGATTGTAAATAATTGTTATTTTAGGTAGGTATATGCCTGAATAATTGATTTCGTAAAAATTTAAACTTAAGATAACATTTTTTTAATTGGCCAACACTTTATCTAAGACTTATACTTTTTGAATAATAAATTAATAACAAATATTGAAAACTGTTTGAGAATAAATCATTACCTATCGACCTATCGTTATACGCGATTTCGTAAAAATTTAAAATTCAGACGCTCATAATTACTAGAGTGCGAATTTATATGCATTAAAAACCAACTAAATATGCCCTAAAAAATCTTAAATATACATAAATATATGCATGAAAAATAAAAAAAAAATAATTTTTGAATAGTATAGTAAATAATGTCAATAATAATCATATGGTCGTAACCGATATTTCCTAGGAGGTGGTAAACTCTCCCAATTTTTGAAAATAGTGAACTCTTCCGGGTCAATATTATGGGTCAAAATTTTTCAAAATTCAAAATTGCAATAAACTAAAAAAAAAAAAAAAAACAAATAAAAACAGTTATACAAATAATAAAGAAAAAACTGTAACTTAAAAAATATTAGATTATAAAGACAAAAAATAGATACCTACCATAAGTTTTTTGAAACCTGCGTGTTCCTAATAGCAAAAATATGTAATTAAAAATGTTTATTTTATCATACGTATATTTTGTATATTCGATTTATTTTATGAATTTTTATTTTTTATGATTTTATTTATTTTGACTATAATATTATAGCTCATAGCAGCTATAAATAAGGCATACATATTTATTAATTATTATATGATTGACTATTTTTAAATGAAACTTAAATGTGTATTAGATTAATTATTTTATGATTAAATACAAATTTAATTTAATTAAATTAGCAGGACTGGAGACCAGAGAGAGTTTACATGTTTCCGACAGGTAATAATGGAATAGACCGGGAGAGTTTACAATCGTCCTATTTTCTTATATTTTGGTTTACGTATTTTATTTCCCCAATTTATTATTGATCTAAGGCCATGTTTGGGAAAACCGTTTATACCTACAAGTATAATATACCTATTAGTTTATTTTTATATTAATCGAAACTATAAAATTATTATATGGTTTTATTCTTTATACCTAATAGACAATAATATATAGGTATTTATCTTTATATCTAAATTTTTTTTAAAAAACATCAAAATATGCAAAAATATGCAATAAAAAAGTTTCACATTTTAATCGTTATATGTTATAAAACAATGAAACAAAGTTAGTGCTCACTTAGCATATGATACGATCAACCAGAATAAAATATATGCAAATGCATATAAATCGGCTCTTTACTCATAACATTTTTCTCTATTATGCATTTATACCAGTCAAGTTTTCTCTATAGTTATTTGAAGGAAAACTTATGTAAAACTGTGTGTTAGATTTTGTTGCCTTAAATATAAGTGTTCAACTATAAAATTACTTGCAAAATTTCGCGATTTTGACATATTTCGTAAAAATTTGTACTTAAAAGATTAAAAATTAAAAAATGTTGACCAACAATTTTTTTTAAACTAAATAAACATCAACTTATAAGAAACCTTCTATTTCATTTTTAAGTTTTTCCAAAAAATGTTTATTTACATTTCAAAAAATAAATACTTAAAAAAGTCGAATATTTCAGTTGTTTATAAATAGCTCAAAAAAATTCAGAATTTGTTGAAAATTTAACCTTGTATAGATAACACTAATGTTTGACCGCTATATAATGCACCAAAGATATACAATACTAATATTTGCAATTGGAAACTACCCCAGAAGTTTTAAATTGAAGCATTATTTTGATAAGTTTTGGTGTACATAGACACAAAATTAAAAGCACACATCATTGTAGCATCAATACATTCATCGCTTTGTTCAGAATCTTAAACTAAATACAAGTAAAAAAAAAAAAAAGCTGTGGATATGATGAATGCTTATCAATTGTTGAATGTGCTAATCTTACAACAGCTACAACTCATATCAAAGTGTTACTTAATAAAGTTTTTAAAAATTTAGCTAACAAAATGCTACAAAAATTCAACTTCATATTATTCCTTCACTCTCCGAACTAATAAGTAATATTTAAATTAATATTTCATTCAAATTCCGCACAACCATTATCGCTATTTGTTTGACGCTAGTGTCGGAGAATTTCCTAATCCTTTTCGATAATAAATTCCGAAACACCCTAACATTTAAGTCCGATCACTAGATAGTAGTTAATATAATCCCAGATATTCATGAATCAAGGGGTATTTTCGGTAAAAAAAATCATATCCTTTCCTTTTTGGCTAAATATTAAAAAGTTAGATATTTACTTTAAGTTATATATATATAGAAAATTATTAAAAATATAAATCGTATTTAGTATATAAATAAATAATATTTTTTTCTGTATGTATCTTTAGGCTATAATATACAGTAAATATTGAATTTTTGTCTTTTTAGTTTAATTGACAAGCGAATCACTCAAAAAGGTAAGGGTTTAATTTTGGTCGAAAGTGTTTATACATCTATACCGATTTGTTAATTATAATAATATAATTATTACGTAAAACAGTAGGTACAAATTTAAATATTTGTTAGTATATTTTGTAGACGAATGCTTGAGGAGAGTAGTTACCCAACAGTAACACTCAACTGTTATTTTAGTAAAAAAAGAAAAAGCGATTTTAGATAGGTACTTGAATATTATAACAAAACCATTTATATAAACTGATTCATTGTTTAAATAAACAATTAACAAATTTCAAGAATCATATAATCAAGGACCAAGGTGGTTTATACTATGACAGGAGTTTGATTCTGAAATTTAATTTAAACTTTAGAAGATAACGAAAATATACGGTAAGTAATTGGCTATTTTTCTATTGGTTTAAAATGTTTAAATACCTATTCTCAATTATTTGTCTAGCGTCATTTCAAAATATTTGGTTTCGTTTTTACTGCAAAAATATTATTTATGTTTTTAAGTAAGATGTTGTGATGTTTTTTTAGATGGACAACGAATTAATCTCAAACTGATTTATTTTATTTGATTTTTAATCACCTGATTCTAGACCTACAAACCATATTAAAAAAATGTTGAAACTCTATTACAAGAATTGTGCATGTACTGCTGTATTAATATAATTATAATTTATAACCTATCCATAAGTTTAGTTATGTTAAAGGCAAAGATAGGTGATAATGTTGTTAGTATTGCAGATATATAAAATAAGGGCTCATACAAAGTAAAATAATTGGTCAGAAACTTAAATATTTCAAAAAATATTAAATAAGACAAATATTTTGTTATTTTTGACGTATAAACAATGTATAGTAGGTAGTATTGAAAAAAAAATAAACAATATTTTTAGGGTAAATATTTTCAAATAATTATTGTGATTTGTGTTAGAGCTTTTAGTTTTTTTTATAACCAGAGATTTAAGTTTTGAAAAAATAAAAAGATAATAAATAATGTTTGAAGTTTCCTGAGCCTTTCCGTTACTAAATAATAAATTGTATAATTTTACCAATCTTCTAATATTATTTAACTATTAATCTAGATAATTTAGTTAATTTACTAAACAATAAATCAATATTATTCTAATATACCTACACAGTAAATAAAATGGTTTACACGTTTATCTATTTATACAAATTAAATAAATATTTAGGCATTTATTGCAACGATTATTTTATAACATGCAGTACCTATACCTACTGTACATTTAATACGTTTACATGCAAGCCTGGATTAAGAGGGAAGATGAAGAGTAATAGACATTTTCTCAGAGTTCATAGTGTTATCAGCTTAAAATAATTGTATTAATAAATGGTTATTTGCATTTTTTATATATTAAAAAATATTCAATTTTAACTTTTAAGATAAATTAAAGAATAAACAATTATTATATAATTTTATATTTCTGTTAAAATAATATGTACCTACCAATATTGCAGTGTCGTTACGAAGTTACTATAAAAATACCTTTTTTTTATATATAGACCGTTTTTTCGACTATTGTCAGCTACTAGAATATTTGTTTACACTATATTTTCCCAGAGGATTATGAGTATCAACAACTATATTATAATTGACAATTGTACATAATTTGAATATTTTTTTTAATTTTTATCGTTTAAAATATATTCACGATTTTCTAGTACCTGTCTATAAATCTATAATATAGTTTTAAACTAATGATATGTATTTTTAAAAAGATAAAGTTTCTGAGTTGTACATTATCGAATTGTAGTTACGACCGAATGATCGAAAAAAATACAAATAATACATAATAATAATAATTCAATCATAAATATCTCTTAAGTTTTTATGTAACATACCTACATCATTAACAAAACGATTAAAACAATTACCGATATAAATTCTAAAGTATATAAATGGCTCTATTTAATATATGGTCAGCAATAATTTATTTTGAAACGGTCGAAAGTATAATTAACATAACTTAGTTTTCGTTGAATTATTTTATAATTAATTAGTGATAGGTGCTAACTTGAGGCACTTCTGCTTGTATAGTATAATATGATACAATAGTGTTTCTTTTTTTTACCACAAAATATTTTTTAGGACTTAAGAGTAGGTATTAATTTAATATATTATGTATGCTGTTTGTATTACTTATATATTCCGGGACATTTAAAAACAAAATTTATAAATGCATATAAATAAAATGCTAAGCAACCGTTAAAAATATATGTCCTTGTATTTTTTTTTTTAAATTTTACACAATTGATATTTGTTAATCATAATTTTCGAAACTATATTTAATTATTTAAATTTAATATAGCCTAGAATTTGAAATCTGTATACGTTTTGTATTAACAAGAAAAGATAAAATGGTAAGATATTTATTTATTTGGTCTAAGTGTATGACGGGACGATTACTAAATTATAACTAATATTAAAATGTACATACAAAATATAAAATTGTACACTAGAAATAAACAAGCATAGTAAGAATGAGATGTTAGTGTTAAAAAACTTGTCCTAGGTATTTGTATTTTGTATAAAGCCAGTTTCGCGAACGCTCACTCGAAATCCGTCGTGTTTAATTTTTAGCGAATGTTTGTGTTAAAGTTAGGGTGATTTATTTACATTGCGAACGTTGAGAACGGATTGTTCGTAATATTTTGTATTTAAACATTATATTATCCTTAAGTAGGTAATTTTCGATTTTTTAATAATAAATTTTCAAGTAGAATAATAGATAACAAAATATACCTATCAGTATAATAATATGCTCGTGCTTATCATAATTTAAATAATATAAGTTATTAATATTGTATATTAATTATTTCACCATAATGAAACGTAATATTAAATATTTCCAATAACAGATGCCGTTTATATTTAATAGTAGTGTTTTCATAAAATGGTGATAATGAATTACATATTTTGAGCTCACAAAAGTAGTTAAAACAATTTGTTGTTACAAATGATATTACAA
The DNA here is from genome assembly GCA_009835225.1 of Aphis craccivora. NCBI lineage: Eukaryota > Metazoa > Arthropoda > Insecta > Hemiptera > Aphididae > Aphis > Aphis craccivora. The sequence goes on along the minus strand of VUJU01000153.1, from coordinate 30,579 downwards.
TGGACCTAGTTATTTTAAACGAGTTATTATAATATTATGACAGCGGTAACTTAAAAATGTTTCATTGAATGCGAACAACGAGCTGCACAGATTTATTAAATTGATTGCTGTAAACTATTTTTTTTTATCGGATTAATTAATTTTTTAATTAATGTTACTAAAACAATCAATTTATATTTGCAAGTTGTGTTACATATAATTATTCTTTTTGTTTATTGTAACTTTTTAATTCCATGACAACCAACTTGGGTATTTCCATGGCATGCTTTCGTCATGTTTTTTGCGTTTACTTCGTTCCGTCGTTAGGCTGACTTTGAACGTGACGCAAATGAGCTTTTCTCAACAAAATATATAAAAAAACTAAAACTGAATCCTTGTATAGTTTAATGTTAATTGTTTGAAACTCATGCAAACATTTGTTTCAAACCCTTTTTTCTGTATTATCAAATATCATTTATCAACTTAATCTAATAATTTAGTCAAAATATTAAAAATGTTTTTAAATTTTTTGTATTGATTCGTTGTTGCTAATTGTTTTAAGAATTGTATTATATATTTTAAATGAGTATCTACCTCTAATTGAATTTATTTTATTATTACGTTAAGGATGATGTTAGTGATGACGAAAGTGATGACAATATAGAAGATATTAATGGCATGAAAATATATTTAAATAATTTAATGAAACAAATTAACGAGACGGCATTGATTGATATTAGACAAAGCTTTCTGGAATACCTTAATGGGAAGATAAAAGAAAACCAATTGCGTGATATTTTGATACCATATGATATAGTTTTGTCGAATAAAGACTTCCACCCGATGTTCTCTAAAATAGATGTTAAAAAAAATGGCACCGTCAATTTTTTACAATTCGTTACTTATTTAGCGTCAGAATTTGAAATAAAGCGTAAATACAACGAATTTTTATCAAACGACGACACAGAATTATCAAAATTGAAGCCTAAATTACTACCGAACAAATTGATCGAGTACGGAGGAACAGACACAATTCAATACGTAGATATAGCGTTCTTTCCGAAAAAAATAAAACAATCTCAAAAAGAACCCGACGAGCCTGAATACATAGCTGCCAGTAAATTGGGGAAAATTGTTCGTTACAAAGCAGACATGCAATTGAAAAATACATACCAAGCCGTTCCGGTAATATAATAAAATAATATATTCACTTGTATGCAAATACATAGAAGAAAATTATAAGTAGTAGGTGTACAGCTTAAGAATCGAGATAAATGCGCACAGTGAACAGACTCGTTATCATTTTACATTGCCACGATTAAAAATATAACTACTATTATCGTTTTAATAATTATTATTATAAAAATTGTTAATTTATTCTAATATAACTGTTTATGAAATTGAGCGCTGTTCACAATGCAAAAAGGACTCTAAATAATTTTGATTTTTTTGTCATATACAATATTATACTACAAAATCGATTATCATAATGCGTATCATCATATCGATCGCCTTAAAAACCTTTTCTTCTTCTTATAATACATTTATACAGATTAAAAATTTTACATTTGAGCATTATGTACAAACATATTATAAAAACTCAAGTATTTTTTTGAGTTAATAACTAATAACCTTTAAATAAAAAGATAAGCAAGTGATTACCACTTTGCTGTACATTAGGTGTCGACTGGATTACTATTATGGGGATGTAAAATTTGAATTCAATGATATTACATTGTATACGAAAATGATTCTGAGCGGAGAGACAGTCTGATAGAGTGATATCCTGTATCAAAAATCATATTTCATGATATGGATATATATATATTTTAAATATAGCTAGGTAGTTATTATAGTAAATTATTTTACTTTAAAAGTTTTAAATTTTTATACTACGGTAGGTAGATTGATAAAAAATTTCCGGAAAATATTGTATTTATAATATTTAGTACCTATTTAATTATTATAATAATATATTTTTTTACCACATTATTATAATATCAAGTTATACAATTTAAAATATAAAAACATCTTTCCACAACTACCTTAATATAGTAATATAAATATATTCATAGTATAAATAGATAATATCTTAAAAATCATCAAAAAAGTAGTGGAGTATAGTAAAATTCATAATAATACGAGTAACAATAATTTTAAGTTCTCGCAAAAAATGTTTTTTAATCATAACAAAATAATTGGTATTGTTATTTTAAATAATTTTGTCTCTAAATTCTAACTTCAAACTGGTTGTATTTTTAATATTTTTATATAGATATAAGGACAACTTATGTGGGATCTTTTATTAAATTTTAAAAAATTTTTGACCCTGAAGCGAATAATTTTTATAGACATTCAAAAAAAAAAAACTAAACAAAAATAGTGAAATTTTTTCAATTTTTTTCTAGCTAACAAAGAGTTAGGTTAATTTACGAAAATATGATTATATAATTAAAATGATGATATAAACATTTGGAAAAATATCAAGTACCTACTTATCTAATTTTACTTTTGTTGAAAACAACGGAATTTTAAAAACTGTTTGAGGAAAAATAATAATTTTACAAAATTAAAATTAACTTAAAATCCTCATAAAAAATTTCTTTGACTTGCCAGCAGAGTTTTTTTTATACGTACGTCAAAAATGTTAAAATATTAATATAGTGAATATTGTATTAAATTTTTAAATCTCGGATATAAAAATAAAAGTTTTTATGAATTTCTAAATACAAAATAATTTGTTCATTTTCGAGATGTTGGCAAATCCTATCAAAATTCTGACTTAAAACGATAATAAAAATATATTGTGACTAGGTACCTACAATCTACATAGATTTTTGATACTTTTTAATCGAAAAATAAACGACATATGAAGAAACAACATTTCTACTCGGAGAATAATTTCCAATCACAAAATTAGAAAAGGAGTTTTCAATTTAGCTAAAAATTGATTTTAAGTAAAAGATTAGCTCTGTCTTACCGTAATTTATTTTCGCCGATTAATGGAAATTAAAAAAAAAAAAAAAAAAACAGAAGCAAAGTCATTTTATCGATCACTAGTCGTGTATAGGTACACATACGTCATACACCAATAGAAAAAAAACACATAATAATAATCACTGTACAATGTGTGTGTGTGTAATCGCTCCGCTCGAAATCTAAGATAAAAATTAAAAAAAAAAACTAAAGTGAATTCGAGAAGAATATTTTCGATTCAAACCGACTAAGAAATCGCGCGACAAACTTTAAAAATAATAATACAGTTTCGTTATCTATATCGCACAGACCGTAACGCCGGTCGACGTCAACGGTCTGGTGGCGATGCCCGAGTTCGGCGTCATATGCCTGTCGGTGATGGGCGGCCAGCTGCTGTTCTACGACATGTCGTCCGGCCAGTTCAAGCTGTGCCTGATCGTCAGCCTGTGGGAGTGCACGATCGCCACTTGCGTGGCGCACGGGTACGCGTACTGCGAACGGCAGAAAATCGGGTCGTCGAAGATCGCGGTCGCCGACCAGCACGGCACCGTGAGCGTGCTCGAGTTCATGTCGTCCGACAAGTGGAACCCGTTCAAGGACAAGTCGGGCGACGCGGACGACACGCCCACGTACCACTTCGAGCGGCTGGCCGACCAGACGCCGACCGGGCCGGCCGTCACCAAGCCGCCGTCGGCCAAGCGGCCGCCGTCGATCCGCGCTTACCCGTACCGCAAGCTGCACAACGGCAGCCCGGTCGAGCAGATCGTGTTCTTCAACGCCGGCCGGTCGTTCGCGTCCGTGTCGCTGTCCGACCGCGTGGCCATGGCCCAGTGTCACATGATCAACCAACCCGACCACTGCGACATCCGCGGCTCGTCGTCCGCCCCGTCCGCGGCCGCCCCGTCCGTCCGGTACACGGCCAACCTGACGGGGTTCGCGTGCGTGTGCGCCGTCGGCGACGCCCAATTGGCCACCGGCAGCCCGGACGGGGCCGTGAGGCTGTGGAACGCGGAGGGCGACCGGCCGCCGGGCCCGGTGGACTGCACCACGCTGCTGGGACACGGCTGGGGCGTGAAGCGCGTGTCCCACAACACGGTCAACGGGCACCTGTACTCGGTGTCCACGGACGCCGTGGTCAAGGTGTGGGACCTGCGCCGGGCCACGTGCCTGTTGACGTTCGACGGGCTCACGGTGGCCGCGGAATCCAACAACAAGCAACTGTGGCCGTTCGCCGTCATGCACTTCAACTGGTCCGAGCAGACCATCGTGTGCGTGGCCAACGGTCACGGGTCGTTCATGACGGTCGAGTGCACCAAACCGACGGTCGCCGGCCAGGACGTGTCCCGGCTGCACGACGACAAGTCGCACGAGACGCCCGTCGTCAAGACGCTGTACAACGCGCTGTACCGGGTCCTGATATCCGCGTCCGCCGCCGACTCGTCCGTGTCCGTGTGGAACCTGCGCACCGGCCAAGTGATCATCAAATGGTCCATGGCGCACACCGAGGAGGTGTACTGCGAGGTCCTGCCCGTCGAGATCACCGCCGCCAACTTCGACCCGTCCGGCGGTCTGCTCGTCACCGGCGCCGTGAACGGCAGTGTTCACATGTGGGACCCCAACACCGGCGTGTGTCTGAACCGACTGCGGACCCCGTCCGGCTGCCGGATATCCGAAGTCTTCTGGTTGCCCAATAAGGTTAGGTACATCGTTATTATATTATTATAATAATATATACCGTCATGATAGCAATAATATAATAAACGTTGCGCGGCCTATATATATGTATAGTTTTTGCCAAGGTTAGGTAATTTATATTTTCACGATCGTTGTTATATTGGTGAACAGCCTGCGAGACAGAATAGATTTTTCGAAATGATGTAAACTTTACTTGTAAATAATCGTTGCAACTCTATGTCGTAGTTCATAATATGTGTGCCCGATTTAAATCAAGTGCAAATCGTACAACGTTTCTATTAATTGGGTATAACTAGGTATTATAAAATCTAAAATATTTTGTTGTTAGTCGTGCTAATCGAAAATGTAAAATCCCAAACGATAAAACAATATGGTACCCCATGTGGCCCGCGAACTTAAATAAAAGAAAATTAAAAAAAAAATTTTCATCTAATTATATTAGCGATATTTTCTGTTTTCAAATATAGATTTTATGATTTAATATCGATATCAACCATTCACAAAGAGCGTACGCCGTACAGATCAAACTTTACCTAATAATATGTACAATATTAAAACATATTAAAAACAAGTCCAAAATGTACTTAAATACATATTGAACCTACACTACTATGTAGTATGTATAACCAAATTATACTATTAGATTAAGATTGAGATTATTCGTACCTATATATTTGGTAGTCCGCTTGAAGATAATTATTTACCTAAGTATAGCCCGCCGAAGAAAAAAGGTTGGGCATTACTGCGATAAAAATATGTATCAAAATACATTTGTTAGTAATATTTTATGAGTCAGTTGTGTCAGCACGTGAGCAGCGAGTAGTAATATAATTGAGTTTAATATAACCATTTCGTTATTTTAAATATCAAGTGAATAGAAATTTTAATTCTAGATATATCGTTGGCGTTGTGTAAAAAAAAAAAATTGTAATGCATGTGTCAAAACCAATAATACATAAACAAAGTTAGCCGAAATTAAAGTATAACATTTAAATAGAGTAGAAGGTACTTAAAAAATTACCTATACATTTCGAGGAATCGATTTATAATAAATTTTTTATTATTGTACTTAATTCATTTTTGTATTACTGATATTCTTATAATTGACTAATGTGCATTATTTATTTTGATTTTATTTAAAAATCTAACAATTTGACATTTAATATAATCTTAATGATATTTAGATATACGCGTGTAGTATTGTAATAGTGTTTTTGATATCCTTATTATTCATAACAATATAATATAACTATAATATAATTTCTATATTATAATACATCTAATTATATTTCATATAATTTTGTTCGCATTCCATGACCACAGATATTGGTGACCGGTTTAGATCATCGGGTGACCGAATTCAACAACCCACTGTTACTGTCCAAAGGAAAAGTGTGGCTGTCCAACCACGACGAACCGGTGTTGAGCGCGTGCGTTAAGCTACCGTCGCTTTTTGTAACTACGACCCAGGCGGGCGTGATGGGTTTCTGGAGGTTGGAGACGGGGCAACTGACCAAAAAATACAAGGCCCGCATGAGACCGGACACCCGAAAGTCCAAGAACTCGTCGTCTGCAACGAGCAAAAGCCAGTTGACATCCACGTTGGTGAGCAAGAGTCAGATAAGTACCTTATCGTACGTTGGTAGTCGGATAGGAGACACTGGTACCACGGAAACCAGGGAGGAGAAGCTCAAGAGGTTGGACATCAAGCACACGCCCCGTGAGCATTACGCTGCAGTAGCCACACACTTTCTGCGGGCCCGGCCAGAAGGATCAAACATCGGGACCCTACTCATAGCCACGCGTAATGGCGTGGTGCAGATATGGTGCACGTACAAAGTTCCGAAGTACATTAGCCAGTTCGTGGCCATACACATCCCCGACGATTATGTCACGTCAATGGTGTCGGACCCTAAGAGCAAATACTTGATCATGAGCTTTGAAAGCGGCTACATCAAGACGTGGTTGGTAACCAACTTCGGGCAGCCGAGACACACGATCTACGACGTGGACATGCCGTCGCTTAGGTTACGTTTCCCGTTCCTGATAATTATATTCTTCATGGGCCGAGCCGAGCGTGCCGCCTCGAAGAACATGAATGGCCCGCTGTTGGTCAGTGCGTACAGGGCACACTTGCAGCGCATCAATCACGTCGAATTTATCGAAAAACTGGAGCTAGTAGTCACTAGTAGTGTGGACAAGATGATCCGAATCTGGACGTTGGCCGGTCATTACGTAGGAACTTTGGGTAAATGCATCATCGCGATCCGTCTTAGGATATGATAAGTACACTGTAACGTGGTAAGAGAAGGGACAAGTTAAATATTAGATATCCAGCAAAAATAGTTGGACCTTGTGAATATATATACATATATATGATATAGATACTGTGATTAAGGGTTGGAACATAATAGAATCTTATATATATTTTATTTTAATAACGAGGACTCAGTTTCAGTTACGAGTATCATTATTGCGTTTGTTCTCTACAATCGACTTACAAACAATATTAGATATCTATGCTCACACAGTACCTATATTGAATACGTTTTTTATTAGTGTTTTATTACTTATTAGGTGGGTGAACACGTATATACTATTTTTAAAACATTTAAGTTTTAATAAGCTATTACCTATTTATAGTAGGTATATACCGTATTCCTAATAGTAAAATACATTTATTTAACTGGTAATTTACGTATACCTTCTTAGTAATAAAAGCTCATTGAATTTTTCGAATTTATTTTTAAAAAGTATTTAAGATAAATTATGAATATTTTTATTTATTATTTACCTATTAATCCAATTCATTTCGAATGCGGTTTTTTAATAATTCAATTCATAATTTTAAATATCACTACAACTTTCCTTGAGGGTGTTAAATAAAGTTTCAAAAAAAGTTTACAAAATAGTAGGTATACTTAGTTAAAAATAATTACCTATTAATTATAATACTTTGATATACTATACTTATAGATAGGTACCTACTACTTACCTACATGGATACATGTAAACTGGTTTGTTATAAAACCTAACTTATAAATTAATAATTATTAATTACCTATTTAGTTATTTACTAGCTAAGTTAATATTAATATAGGTATTTAAATTTAAAATTAAAATAATTACCGTTTGTTAATAAAAGTGTAATGATTTGGATTAATTAATTTGTCATGTATATACTTACTCTACCAATAAGGTTTATCATCGTATTAAATGTAAATCATTATATTAGATAATAGATACATCATATACACAACCACACAGGAATGGCGAACCTTTCCTTTATTTTCCTTGTGTGTTGACTAATTTGACGACCCTTTTTTTTTAATTGAAAATTCCTACATCCATCGCCTAAATGATAAAAAACAAACCTTGCGTGTGTCACTTAAATATCATACACGTGTCACGCGTGTCATAGGTTCGCCATCACTGATTTAACATTTTTGTTACTTTTCAAAATTATTATTTGTTCAAAATTAGTACCAGTATATTAATAAAGTACAGTAGAACCTCAATAAGTCGAAATTCAAGGGAAATGCAATTTTTTTCGACTTACTAAGGTTTTCGAATTACCAAGGTTTTCTTCCAAGGTTATCTATATATTAAAGTATTTAAGAGGACGTTATACTCGCATATAACGAGTTATAAAAAAACAATATAAACAATTTACAATTTTAAAATACTCATAACTCGCTTTAAAATTAAAATATAATGAAAAACCTATGAGGTTCACTAGATAATAATCTTACTTTTAGATTTTATAAGAGGTCAATTTACTCTATTTTTTTAAATTAACATAGATAAACGTGTTCTGCGGAGCGTAAAATATGCCATGTTACACACTTGTAAGACGGAGACAACACATGTGGGTATAACGTCCTTTTAATATTTAGATTTAGGTATACAAATTAAGTAAAAAAAAAAGGTACCTATTTGAAGAGATATTTAATACAGAAATATAATATCGATTACCTATGATGTTCTCAAAAATGTACTGTTGCATAGTATTTAATAAAATATTAAAACAATTATATAAATACCAATAGTAGTTAGAAGTCTTCGCCGACGATCATCATACTGCGTTGATTACATCAGTTCTCATCCGACCACAGTTAAGCAACGTGGTGTGTAGTTAGTGGATGGGTGACCGTAAGGAAGCCCTACGTGTCATTAGCTATTCGTTCAATGCAGCACGTAGTGATTCCTACCAGTGACCCAACCAAGTATTGAAGATACATGTAATTTTTTATAGGTGTTTGAGAATTTTTTTTAAATATTAAATTTCAGTTCATTAATTTTAAATTATTATCTACTTTTTTTTTAAATAATATATATTATAATCAAAACTTTTTATTTTAATAATATTACCGAATGTCTCAACAATTTTAAAACTAATGATTACAAATATAATATGTAAATAATTATAAATAATATTATACATTACCTAATTAAATTAAAATACAATTATAAGTAGGCCCGAGACCATAGGGCTTAGACCTTTACATATAAAACACAACCTAACCCACATTGTGTTTTTTAATTATTATAATATAATATTTTATGTAAATACTAATATTTTATGAGTTAGTTTGTATTACTGTTTTAGTGTGCATAATAATTAGTGAGATGACATAGTGCCTTTAAAAAGACGTGAATATTATTAAAATATGAAAAGGAGGAAAGTAGCGAACTTAGTAATAGAGTGTAAAGCTGAATAGAACTGGGATAAAATATATTTATTAGGTATTTTATTAAATATTGTACCAATTGAATATTTGAATTTTCAAATGAATTTTATCAAAGATAGTTTTTTTTTGTATATTAGTATACTCGGATAAAAATGTTTTATAATTTTTGAAAAATGACTACTTATTGGTGTAATGAAATCTGGTTTGATTTGAAACCAATAAAATTAATTCATTACCTATAATGTTATGAGTTTATGACTTAAAAATATACGAGTAGAATCTTTTATATTCACTCGATGTATTGATTAATAAATTGTTCATCATATTATGACGATATTTACAATCATTTTTAAAAGTTTTTTATAATAGAATGCTACTTATGGTTTTCTTAAGATTACGACAAAAACACTAAAATCTATTATAACCATAAACTTAATAGTTAATGATATTGTTGTATTAACTATAGTCTATAAGGTAGGTACACATTTTTATTTATTCTTAAATACCTTATTAACTAATATAGTTACAACGATACAAAAAAATATAATTGACCATTGTAATTGAATATTATTTTATAATTAATGAAATCATATACATCATATACCTATATATAAAATAACATAATATATTATAAAATATACTGAATAGTCAATACTATATTTTTTTTTCTTTATCATTGCAATAATTTAATTATTTTAATTAATTATAAAAATGATAAATATATAATACAATTATACAAAAATATATTTAGCTATAAACTACTACCTTCTTATTTTATATTTGCAATTAAAAAAAATAATAAAAGAATCTTTTCTTGTAAAATACTATAATTTCAACCCCGAGATGTTAAAATTAAAAATTATACCTATGATTTATAAATTAAAATATAATTTTTGTATTATTGTGATTTATACAAATTGTTTAGAAACATAATTTTAAATTTATTATAAAATGTTTGTATATAAAAAAATATATCAATAAATAGTTACCACAAAAAGAGCTTTTATAAATTAAATATTTTTTTTTTGAAATTCATATCATGTTTATTAAATTATAATACAAAGGATGCAAGTTTGTTTGTCCAAATCTGGTTTTACATATAAAGATTCTTTTTCCCCCAACTAATTGAAATATACTTTACATTTTTTATTTAATTTTACTTACCACTTCCCTACACGGCTACACTCTTAAAAATCTATATAGTTTATAACATTTGTTACTAAAAACCACCCTCAAAGTTAAAAGCATTTTTATTGTATCAAAAGATGATACAGACAAAAAGCACATATTAAAACAAATATACGAATATATATATATATATATTAATATATATATATTCTCGTATTATTCATCATCATTGAACTCAGCAATATCACCAATACCTAAAATAGAAATTTTTGGTTGAAATAAAAACGTGTTGTACATGCTTAAAATAGGTACCTGTATTAAATTACCCACCAAAATACATTAAAAGTTAGACATTTTTTTAAATCGGTGATATTTATGGTCCAGAGTTCTCGCTATCTTCAGTTGCGTAAATCGAATCAAAAAATATTTCTGGATTACAGAATATATAAATATTAAATAAATAAATGATTATATTGCATTTTTAGGAATGATATGGCCAAGCATACCAAGAGCCCGTCCGGTAAATATTTTACAGTTTAAGATTCCTGCGGATATTCAACGGCAAGCGTCATTCACTACAATACAAGTTTTGAAGGATGGTGTTAATTCAAGTCTACGGTCACCAGCAATATGGGACAAACTAGAATTGTTGAGACAGCAACGTGATACAAGTGGCAAAAAAGGCAAGAGGAAACTACACTACGAAAAGTGCCCAGATCTACCTCTACACGACGTACACAAGGAATATTTGAAAACTAAAACTGCGCCGATTATACGCCCAGTAGTAATAAAGATAGACGAATCAAAGCCTAGAATAAAGATTCATAAGCATGTCCCTTTATGCGATCTCGATGATATCCCTCGAATACCTAAGTTGGAGAAAACAAAAGATGAATCCGCTCCTAAAGCAAAACTTATTCTTTTCAAATAATATTTATTTATTTATTTATTATTAATGTGATAATGTACCTATATCAAACGGACTTTAAAATATTTCTAAAATAAAATAATTATTAAAAATAAAATAATTAACAATAAAGTACAAAAATAACTTAATTTTGTTTTAGTTTAGATAACTGAGAACTCTGAGTCTCTGAAAATTAAGATTATATTTAATATAGGTATTTAATTATATTATGTTGTATGAAATTGTCCAGTCTAACCACTATTTTCCAAATTTTAAGGTTCAACAGGTATACGCGTTTTACGTTGAGTAATAAGAACTAATCAAAAAACTTGGATTATAAATCGTATCGAACTATAATAATATTATTATTATGTTTGTACTTTGTATACCTTTGTCGATAAAAGGTTTTGGTAGTATCGTGAAATTCATTACCGATTTATGGTTTGGTGTAGCGTTAAACTTCGCAGGTCCTTTAGGGCATATGAAGCGGAAGACCCTGGGCCTAAATTCGCCGCTGAGGCATTGGGCCAATTTGTGTACAGTGTAATAATATTCATAACTAGAGCGCGAATTTATATGCATTAAATAACCAACCAAATAAGCGCTAAAAAATCTTAAATATGCATAAATATATATGCGCTTAAATGTTAAAATATGCATAAAAAATTAGTAAAAAAAAAATTATTTATTGAACAATAGGTATAAGTAATAAAATAATGTCAATGTTCAATCATTGTCCTAACTTAACAGATATTTTCTTACCCTTAGATAACGTATTTTATCTCCCCAATTATTGATTTAAGCCCTAAGGCAATATTTGGAAAAACCATTTATTGAATTTATTCCTACAATATAGGTACCTACCTAATAATTTATTTTGATATTAATCGAAACTTTAAGTACCTATAATATAAGTATTTTTTTCTTATATTATAAAATAGACAATGGTATCTATTTAAAAGATATCTAAAAAAAAAAAAACAAAACAAAAAACATTGAAATAAGTATATACACTAAAAGACGATATAGGTGCCTATGCAATTAATTTTAAAATAAGTCCTTAAAATAAAAAAATTTCAAAATATGCGTTAAAAAGTTTCATTTTTTAAATCGATATGTCATGGAACAAATTTTGTGCTCACTTAGCACAATATCATACGATCAACCAGAATAAATATGCATATTGCATGCAAATCCGCGTTTTATTCATAACGATTATAATACTTCTACGGTTATCTAATCCGAATGGTCGAGTGTGTGTTTTTTGTGGTAGATACTCAATGCATTTAAACCGAGTGCAAACTACAAAGTCGTCGTAACACCAAATACTATAAATGATCATTTATAGTATTTGGTAACACTCGTAACTCGTAAAGTCGTAAGCATCGGCTGTACCTATGCAATATGCATTCAGTGCATATGGTGCATCGGTGATCGTGATGGCGTCGGCACTGTTCGCACTCGTAAGCGGTCGAGCAAAAACGTATCGCCCATTCGATCGTACTATAAAAAAAAGTCGTAAATCGTAATCCGTAGACCGTAATAATAATTACGAATTATTCACATTCGCGGTGGAGAAAATCTGGAAACGCGTGTGGTAACGGATCGCGCCGCCAGTGGCAGCACTGCGGCAGTGCGGCAAGCCTCGACACGCATTCCTTTGCACCGGTCATGGCAGTTAAACTTAAACGTATCATTCGATGTTAAGCTCAAACTCATAATACTCATGATTCAATATCACATATACCGTGGACTTATGAGTTACTATGTCATACATCGTTATAATACAGGTGTCTACTATCAATAGTTGAACTGTGCCACCTCCGAACCGCAGATGATTAAATATCATTAAATATTTAATTCGTGTCGTAACGAACAGTGGTCAGTCGGTGATCGTTTTCCGTTCGGTAAGCCATCGGTGGGCCGAAGTGCACAACGTCGATTTCGCCTCTCGCGAAAACACGTGTTTGTGTGCGTTTTGTTTATTGTATCTGTCGTTTGTGCTAGATTAGTTCTCGTCCCATTTTCGACTGCTGATCAAGATCTTGTGGATTTGGTTTTGGTGACTGCAGTACAATCGTGACATGAAAACCGGTGCAGAGGATATTGACCACGTCCAAAGTGAAAATAATTATAGCTGTCCGTCGTGCAGAGTATCTGGTTCGGTTTCTTTCTTATTGGCCGCCTCATACTTCTATTTCCGCTGTAAGCACATTAAACCTGTGTATTACTTAGGAACTCCAAGTATGCACTAACACTATTTATCACACTATTTTGCATATCAGTGGCAAGATTAATATTGCAAATTACTAATATTTCCATATCCTAGTACCACTCATGTTATTATTTACAATATATATACTTATTACCCAATTTATTATATTATATTTTTATTTTTATTTTATTATATTTTTCGTTTACAGGTATGATATCTTTAGCTGTAGCGAAAGCATTAGATTTTAAACCATTCAATGGTTAATATTTTAACATCAACCATAGCATTTATTGAAAAGTAATTTAAGAAGTCCAATCATTATGCAGTCCTCATCGTCACGAAAACACTATAAACCTCTGCAGATTGTTGAGATATCAGCTAAACCAAACCAAAAAAACAATAGAAACGAGCCCAAGTTTAAAGACAAAAATGCGTTGTTTAAATATGGAAATTATAATAGGTAAGGTTACATGTTATTTTCAAAGCCAAATTTATTTACCCTATAGTATACCACCATATAATATATTAACTTGGTTAGAAAAAGATTTCCAAATGGAAAAACATTTTGAATGGATCAAAGCACTGTATCTTTCAATAAATTTATGAGTATGATCTAGAATATAGATAAACTGGTGTTGTGTTAATCACTGTAGGTAACATTAAATAGACTATAATATTATTATTAATTATTTTCAACTGGTGTAATAAGTAAAAGTCAAGAACATATTCTAGTTTAGTCATTATATTATAACTTTTCTAATTTTGTTCATTAAGTTTATTGAATTGCCAATTGGGTATTTGTGCAGGTATATAATATAATAATTATATTTATTAATTGTTCCTATTATTCACTCTTAATACCGAGTTGGTGGTTTATGGAAATTAACTGATATGGTGGACTATGGTTAGTGTAAAAGGGAATAATAGCCTGAATTTGATTTGTATTATTTATTATTATTTCATTATATCCATTTTAAAATCTTAAAGATTTCTTATACTATAATAGTTTACATTATGTAAATTAAAAATCTGTAGTGTAATGTATCTTATAATTATTATCAATTGGTACAAAATAGATATAGTAACATATAATATTATACATGTTTAAGCTTAAATAATGCCTTTTATATTGAGTAAAAATTTTGAATTCCTAGGGTGATTATAGCTCTGATAAAATGTACTCACTGGAACTTTGTTTTAGGTCTCAATATTTACATGTGTGGCATCCTCTTAATTAAGAGTTACAGTGTAAATTAATAAAAATATTATTAATCAAATTATAAAAATCATTAAGAACATTACTATTGAATTTTTTACTAAGTAAAAGTGTAATCAATGTATAATAAGGTATCATTGCAATATGCATAATGCATTATTTTAATTTATAATTAATTTACATAAATATTGTTTCAAATAAATGTGTAACCTCTTGAAGAAATTTATATTTTTCTAGCCTTGGATTTAAATATTAATGAATTTAAACATAAAATACCTATACGACATACATGATATTTTCATAAAAATTATTTTAATGCAAATAAATATTTTTTTTTTTAGATATTATGGTTATCGCAATCCAGATGATGGAGACAATAGGCTGAAAGTGTTAACTGAACGTATAGATTTATTTTATGGCAAGGATGTGTTGGACATTGGCTGTAATATCGGTCATGTAACATTAAGCGTTGCTAGAGATTTTGGTGCTAAGTCGGTTGTAGGAATGGATATTGATCGTAAACTAATAAATATTGCACGCAAAAATATACAGCATTACATCAACGATACGGTGCAGTCTCCCTTACACCGGTCACTAGATTACCATTTTAGAGATAATGCTTCGAGAAGTCATAATGATCCAAACTGCAATATAGTAAAATCATTTCCTTCATCATTAACTACTCTATATGGTCCTATTAACTTACCTGGTATGACAATATCTGGAAGATTTCCTGACAATGTATCGTTTTTACAGGTCAGTAATTAATAATGTTTGTGATAATTCACATTTAAGTTAATAACATTGGCAATATGTTACAGGGAAATTATGTTTTAGAATCTGATCATTTACTATCATTGGAAACGTGTAAGTTCGACGTTATTCTCTGTTTAAGCATTACCAAATGGCTTCACTTGAATTGGGGTGATGATGGTTTAAAACGAGCTTTCAAACGTATGTATGCACAGTTGCGACCTGGTGGAATACTTGTGGTAGAGCCTCAGCCATGGAAATCATATAGTCGTAGAAAAACATTGACAGTAAATATATCTACAATGTTCTTAAACAAGTACTTAATATATTAATTTTTATACATAATTTTAGGAAAACATTTGGCGAAATTACAAAAGTATTCAACTGAAACCTCCAATGTTTTCAGACTATCTGTTGAATGAAGTTGGTTTTTCCAACTGTGAAAGTATCTCTATGCCTTATAACCCATCTAAAGGGTTTCAGCGTCCGCTCAATTTGTATAGGAAACCTTCCATCAGTACCTAGAAAGAAACCAAACTGTATAATAGTTTAACTAAATGAAACTTAAAATGCCTGAACATAGTATTAAAATACTTTATAATTTGTTATAATTCATGTTCATTACCTAATAATTGGTTATTTAATATTTTCTTATCTCTTAATATTTAATACTATTATTAAAGTTATATTAGTTGTACGATTTGTAAGATAAATAAATATTTTTATTGTTTAAAATATTTAATATATTAATTTTTTTCATTATTATTTTGTATGAATGTATTTGGTTATACTTTGTTTGTTTATAGATATAAAAAATATAATATTGCTATTTGCTTTCACTCCTCATATACTTGTTCATTAGCATGATCTTCAATGTATTAATTTGATATGTAAGCACCAATTTTTTATTTTAATATTATGACATAATTGCAGGTGTTAAATAATTATCTTTCATTTATTCATGTGCTTCTATTGTATTCTAGTTCATTACACAATTTGTATTTAATTGTCCCTTGAAATATATTTCATTCAATATTTATGTGTATATACTATCTAGACAATATACATTATATACTATAGTTGTCTGTGTTAGCTATTAGGATATACATAGTATCAATGAAGTACATCAATATCTATATTATAAATAAATATAATATTATATAACTACATGGGTTGTCACAACTTGTGGTAGATAAGCTTATTGGAGGGATACTAAATAGTGGTTAAATATTTGAGTTCATATTTATATGGTATAGCTAACTCAAAATATTATTGTATACTTAATTGTACTAAATTTACAACGTAGATGAAATCTGATAACAAGCCAGTTTGTTTAATCCAAAAAAATTAAAATAAAAAAAAAAGTGGGCAAGTGGCTACCACTCTGTGTCTCTACTGTACAGTGGGGCTTGTAAGCGTTGAGTGGGACAGTGGTTCACATTGATAGAGTATAGTAGAATGTATAGACTATACAGATAGAAATTTGAATTCAATTTATCAATATAATTTTGTATATGAAAAACAATTCTGAGCAGAGACTTAATTATTATTATTATATAAATGATAACATTATATCCTACAAAAATGTAGAATGTAAGTACGTGTTTGTCCAGATATGCTATAACAAGTGAACAATATAATATATAAATATGTAATTAATAAATTAATTTGTATTGAAATTTTTTAATTTTTTTTAAAGTTGTGTTTTTAATTCAATAGTTAATTGACATTATAAAATGTCAATATAGGTAATACAATTAATCTAAGGCGGCCGGGAGGAAGCAATGCGAAAGCAGTCGGTTCAAACAGGAAAAAAAGGTAATACAATTAATAATTTATTTTAATTAATTTACGCTTAGTCAGGCAATTTGACAAGTAATGTAAAGATATATACAATTTTACATACCTAACATAGTACCTAATTAACAGAAATTAATTAGATTAAAATGGACACAGATAGTAAAGAATTAAAATATATAGGTACATAAGAGGCTCAAGAGGTAAGCTATATAGTTACAACGCATTATTTAAATTTTTCAAAGCATAGGGTGAATGTAAGTTGTAACCATATAATTAGAAGAGTGTGATGGAACGTGAAAAAGATTTTGAACTCTTGTAGGATAGGACTGTCTATCAGCCACATCATTATATATTTATAATTTATATATCATATTTCATGTTATGTTTTTTATATCACTGTTTAGGTATACTTAAAGTAATTTATTTTAACATTAATAATACAGTAAGTCAAAATAATTTTTTCAGAAAACATTGCATTTTTGTAAATGATATTTTGTGAAAATATATACCTAACAATAAAAGTACCTACCTATATAAAGATTCTATGCCTTCACAAATAATGATGTTTTATTTGAGATTGTGGCATTGTGCTCACTAACATTATTGTCATAAGTATATTCCAGTAAACACAAACTAACGTAGGTATAATCTTTATAATAAGCATAATAAAAAAAAAATGTCAATAATACGTGTATTATTGGAATGTTCGTACCTAGTCGGTCGAACTTAAATCGATATATGTGTTAAGATACCGAATATATTATTCGGTTTAAAACACGTTGATACGTATTACGTAGGAATTCGTATATTTTCCGTGGTAAAATTGCGTTTAATTAACGTCGATGATAATACGTTTTGTATTTTTGTTAGTCGAATTTAAATCTATACAATATACAGTTTGCTTCAGTGACGTTAAAATAATTTATTAAATGTTTTAAACGTACGAATTAATTTTGCATTTTAAATGAATACAGCTTAATTAATAGCATAATACTTATAATTATTAATTAATGTATATACTATATAGTATACTAGCTATATACTATATATACTATTCAGTACCTATTCATCCTCTGTAATAATTCTCAGTTATTGTGTTTAACAAGCTACTTACATTATGTATTTATGTATACAATATTATTGTTAAAAATATAACACTATAAAGTTATTATACCACATTACCACGGACTAAGATAGGTACTAATATTATATAAAATATAATAATATTTAACGATATGCCCATGTAGAGATTAGATAATAAGTACTAAATTGTCTTAACTCAATCGATCGGGTTATCAGCGATAATTTACTAAACATCCAATTAATTGCTACTATATGTATATCTATAAAGTTAAGATAAATTTATATTTTATACCTACCTACTATCTAATTTATATTTTGTACCGATTATAAAAAATTAATTAAAATTGTAACTAATTGATCCAAACATAGACGGAAACCAATTCGGTTAGGTACTCCTTTAATATATCATTAGGTATTCATATTTTTAAAAACATTTTAAAATAGGTATTATTTTAAGTGTGTGATTTTATTCAAATTTGAAATTCAAATATCTAAAAAAAATTGTAATTAAATATTTTTAAGTTTTTTTGGTTTCAGTATGAACAATTTACAAAGAACTTTGTATAAATATTCAAGCTTTAGTAATAATTAATAAAACAAACAGCAAAACAATTTGCAAACTATTGTGATTTTTATGAAATTTGGCAACGTTTAAATTAATATAAAAATAAATTGTGCCCATGTGTTTTAAATAAGTTAATATACTCATGACTATAACATTACTATACAACCGCGAATCCAAAAAAGCGAACCAATGTTAAAATAGCTAAAAGACATAAGACATAACAACGAATGTTTGAAACAGCTAAAGTAGATATTATTTTAAAATTATTATTCTTATTATTTATCTTGGTAATATATTATTATTACTTATAACTTATAAGTCATAAAATATGATACAGATGTCAGATAATTAGAATCACTTTTATAGCTGTGTTATCCAATATTCTGTACGAGATACAATAATAATTATAATGATGATAAAATAGGTGGATAAGATACGACCACAATATTCAACAACGACAGAGTATATTGTATGAGTCGTGTATGAGACTAGAGAGTGTATGTATGTTTAATCGATTTTAGGATATTATATAGTTTGGAATCGTGGTTTTAATCATTTACTTGGATCGTGTCACCCAACATTTTGAAAACTTATAGAAGGCTTAAAACAAGATCAGATCAACACAGAAATAAAAGTAGAGCAATGAGCAATACATAAGAGGACAAAACCCAATGAAAAAAAGGAAAAATACTGTATTAAGAATTGTAGAATTTCAAAAACAATATATTATACGAAAAAAAATATTGTAAATTATTTGAAAGGTTATGCCTATAATTTATCATTACTAATATAAATTATACTGATTTACACTGATGTATACACTAAATACGTTTATAATAATAATAATTTTAAAATAATATACTTTAACTTTTTTAACATTTGCTTTTATGACTTTTAGCTATTTTATGCTTAGCAATTTTGCAGTCGATATTTTGACACTAGCGTTTTTGGTTTCGCGGTTTTGATATGATACCAACAACAACTTGGGTGTGTAGAATATTCAATTATATTTTTAAGTATTTTGATCGAATGAAAAAAATGAAAACATTTATACAAACAAAACTAAAACAATGAAACATTTTGAATGTCTTTATAAATAGCTTAACAATAATTAAAATATTTTTAAAATTATATCATACAACTATCTATATACACTATACAAACATTTGATGAAAATTTCAAGTACCTACCTATTCTGCCTATTATTTGTTTTTGAATCACAACAAAATATTTAAATATCAAATATCGTCTGAGGAGAAATAGTTATTTTAGTCATACTTACGATTAAAAACTTATAAAAAAACCTCGATGTTTTTTAATTTAATAATTGAAAATTTATTAGGAACCTTGTATTAAAATATGTTCAATTATTTTACCAAACTAATTAGAAATTAAAAGAAAAACGCATCGTTGTAAAATCAATACAGCATCCTGAGCATCCATCGCTTCACTGAATATATATAAAAAAAAAAAAAAGGAAAAAGTAGATAACAGCTCTGCTGACTACTTTAAAGTGGGTGTCAAGTGCACCTCGTATCGTAATACTAATACTCACTTAAACTTCACAGTAACACACACTAATACTTACTTATCGGTATATAACGCCCTACCTTCGTAAACTCCAAGTTATTTGTTAATGTTTAAAATCTCAACGACTTATTTATAATAGATTGTATACCCTTAGAGCTTGATTCAGTCTTCATACATGTTGAAAGTCAAAACTCAAAAGACTGCAAGGAAAAAATAAATAAATGTTTATGGCCGAAAACTCTTTTATATTAATTATTATACATTTACACCAAAAAAAAAAAAAAGCATATTACAATACTTTACTGAGGTCCAAAATGCTTGTTCAATAATTTTATTTGCAAGTTGTATTCATTTAAATTATTAACTTTGAAATCGATAAGTAAATCCTAATAGCTTTAAAAATGTAATATTTTATTAATATGTTTAACAAAATATAGTTATTTAAAAATTTTGGCAATCCCAAAAAAAAAATTTTTTTTTTAAATCCCGTAAACATTTTACAAAAATTGATTTTAAATAAAAATCATGATCAAAATCATAGTATATAGTTTGAATGTTTATAATAATAATATCTTATTAGAAACCTTACTCTTATATTAAATCTAGATTTTAGATGAAATTAAATTTTTTTAATGGTGAAAAAGGTAATTTATGTTTTAATAGCCTGAATACACCAAAATTTAAGTTCTTCTATAATTATTGTAAACTAAACTTATGGAAAATCTGGTATTAAATTTTCAACTCTTAGCTACATTACTTATGCCATGTATTAATAACGATAATATATAAACATACACGTGGTGAAAAATTCAAGTATTTTTAGTGATTAGTTTTTGAGTTACAATCATATAAAAAAATCTTGTTTTTCTCGTTTATTTTGAAAACTGTTGGAAAATGTTTACTTTTGACCCCTTTTTGACCTTTATAATGCACCAAGGATATTCACTTTGCCATCGGAAACTAACCCCGAAGTTTGAAATTGAAGCATATTATTTCATCTAGTTATGATGTATATATAAAAAAAATCACTCCGTTCAGATTGTTCAGAATCTAAAATTAGTTAGGTAACTAATTTTTGCGATTTTTTTTTTTATGTTGAATACATGAACAAATCAAACTACCATTATTATTAAATTGTACCTATCCTGTTATCATAGTCGTTAATATTTAAGAAAAACATTAAAACAAACTACCTAGTAGGTGGGTACCTATATTATACGTTTTAGTTTTTTACATGCTTTATTAATTATTGTCAATCATTTAATTTAATATATTTGCTTATTTGATTTATTTTTATTACGAAACAATTTAAAAACAATAATCATTATTATTATGCATGTATTTATATAACCATACAAGTAAAATTTAGAAAATCTATATTCTATTGTTTGATTTTGCGGAATTGGGTTGATAAAAAAATATTATAACTGACACACCGCTTCCGCTCAGAATCGTTTTTCGTTTTCGTACTTATGCAATGATTTATATTTATTATTTAAATAAAATTTTACACATTTTTTAAAAATAACTAATTGCATATTATACCTTAATCATGATTTTCTTCTAGGTTTTAAAAAAACATAATATAATATTTAATATTATCATTAAAAAAAAATATATAAGTTGTATTTTATAAATTTATAATGGTCAGTGTCAAATATTTTTGTTTTATAATTATTTTTTTCTATTGAGTAAAATAATAAATAAAATATGTACATACTACGTCATGAACTCATGAACATGATGTAAGTTCATTTTGAAAATGCTTACTTTTAATAAATAAAATATTTAAATATTTTATTCTATTTGGTAAAACTTCATTATAAAAATTTTATTATACTTTATTTTTTTATTATTTTACACATATTATACACTATGTGTTTTGTTATTCTGTTATCTATACTCTTTACGCTACAGCCTACAATCATCGTTTATAAAAAAAATAAATGTTTATAAATGTACTTGTAAAGTCGTAAATAACATATGAAAAAAAAGTTGTACACTCTTATTGCCAGACATCTATGACCTATAAATATAATATTGTATTTTACAGACAAGATAAATAAAATTTCTATGACGTAATACCCATAATCAAGCTCCTTTGTAATAAAACATGGCAGGAAAGTTGGGAGTTATTCATTTACGAAAATACACAAGATATACATAGTTATATGGTCATTTCCCATAAACCTATCAAGAAAGTTAGTTATTAAACTAACAAAATATTAGGTACACACGAATTTCTCACGGTGATACCAAAAGAAAAAATGACCCTCTTCCCAATATACACCCTCCTCATGATCAAACGATTTTGATAGAATAACGTAGTTATGCAAAATTCAAAATTATAGTAAAACTTTTAGAATATTTATCAGAATCACATTGCCATAACCTACCCGCATACTTGTAAGTTGTAACAAACTTGTTAGTTTAATGTTAGGATTTATATACAATAAAATATGATAAAATATGCATTTTGTTTATTGAAAAAAATGTAAAAAAAAAATGTACACTTATTAAATACATTTACTCAATAAAAAAAACTTTATTTTTAAGTTATAGTTCATTAAGTATTTTAAAAATATTATTACAAACTATGTTAAAAAAACAATGATTTGATGCTTAAAATTTTCAAAAATTAAATATTTTTTTGCTAGATTTTAGCAGTTTTTATACTGGCTAAAGCAAAGTTCAAAATGAAATGACGTATAATTTTTGCATTTTTAAATTTTGCAACATTTCCAGAAATTAGATTGCAATAGAAATTTTCATTCATCAATATAATTTTCATTTAAAATATAACGTATTAAAAACATAAATATTGGTTCTTAATTTTGTAATTTTTCTTTGATTTTTTCAATATATAGATGTTTCTTATAATTAACCAATTTAATTGTGGTCTTTTTAATAGTGTCTACATTTTTATCATGTAAAAGTAACGTACTTTTTTTTTTTAGTTTTATATGTAATAAAATGAATATTAGAACAAAAATAATTTTTTTTTTATTCTTAATTTCAAATAAAGATATTATATTTTTTTACCAACTTTACAATGTTTTCCTCCAAAGACAAAATTAAGTACTAATTTAATAAAGAATTATTGTGTATAATATGGCATCTAGCCGAGTTCTCCATCGAGTAAGTAGATGCTATGGAGATTACCTAACCTACAGCCTCATTACGATAGCACTGAAAATTATTTTCTAATTTCAACACACGACTGGGAGCTTTTAAAAATACTTTTTTTACACAACTTATTTTAGTGACGAATGACGATATTTGGACAATTTGTACAAACCAGTAACCACTACTATTAAAATACAGTATGTATAACATGCATTTCACATCATGTTAAAATATTGAATAATATGAAAAATAAAATAACCCCTATTTTTTTAAACACGACATGATTCGTGGATATAACATACAAAAGCATTAGGTAATCAGTAACCACTATATAATTTATGATTATAATCAGAAGTTTCGAAAAAAAAAAACAAGACAAAGCATATAAATCCTAGCTCTAGTTATTAATCTAGTTACTTTTTATGTATAATAACAGACATACTTATTACACCTTTAATTAGAGTAAACTATAATAATTTAATAATGTAAATAATAATATCTATATAAATATTAAGACTTGGATAATTTCTGTAACTTAACTTGAATCCCAATGGCCAATGCTGCCTCAGGTTTTTATTAAAAAATATGATTCTTATATTTACAAATGAGAGCCACAACAATAATACGAGTTACAATGGAGTATGTAGCACTTCACACCCAAATGCATATAGATTTAACGTTTAACCCAGTAAAAAAATATGAATAATGATTTATTTTATAAAATATTACATTTTGATATAGGATATAATCATTTATTCCGAGAAATAATTAGTGTTGTTGATTTGTACCATGTTGCATTTTATTACACGGCTGTACATGAGTAAAGTAATATAACGTGTATACAAGAATAAATATGTACGTTTAATTAAATTAGTTAATTTATATAATACAAACACTTCTACTTATTATTGTTACTTTACCAATGAAAATAGCAACCCCCGAAAGAACTTTGTCGACTCTTCTCCGTCTCAAAACATATATCTACGAACTACAACCAGAAAACGTCGCATAAACGAATCAGAAATGCTAAATATTAATCTCAGGATATTGAAATTTCAACAAACGCTGAATGTAAAACTATAAGAAAAATTGAATTGTATAAACATAATATTATATTATATATATATATATATAAATAATACCTCCTCCCAATAAACGAATTCTGCGTACACCTATGACGAGTTAGGTCTAGTTATAAGCATATATAATATATTGTATTAAATATTTATAGGTATGTATAGACATATCGTTGCACATTTATAATACCTATTGTTTTATTTACTCACTGACTTAAATTTATCTTAATTTACAACCCATGTAGATAATAAACATGATTCATAAATCCATCCTATATAATATAATTTACGACTAACACTTCAACAATTATAATGTTATGACTAAGTTGTTAAATATTGAATACATTTTCTATAGAAGTAAAATAGTGAACTATATTAGGATGTAAAGACTGTCAAATTATAACATATACTATACTCAATAGTTATTATAAATTTCAATATCAGGTACCTAATAGGCAATAATTAATAATGTAAACGGGTAGTACTTATTATGCTTAAATCGAATTATCGAAAAGAACTGTATTTTTTTTTTAGATTTTTAGCGTTAATATGAAATACTTATATACGAGAAACTTACTTATATTAAATTTGCGAGACTTAGTTATAAAGATTCAACATTTTAAAATAAATTAACTAGGTACAAAATAGTTTGATAATGTTGGTTACTTTAAATACATTTTGTAAAAATTTGAACTTGAAACTATAGATACTCAAAAAAAAAAAAGTACTTTGTGTATTTTTAATATTTAAATATTTTTAAATAATCTATAACCATAATAGTAAATTCTAAGGAATCTTCTATTTATTTTTTAAACATTTTGATCAAGCAAATTTTTTTTTTCGAAAATAATTGAAAAACTAACTAAAAACAAAAAGGTAGATCTATTAAATGGCCAAATAGATTAGGTGTCGAGTGGGTCACTTTTATAGATCTATTAAATTTGAATTCAATGATACATCATATTATATTCATATACATACAAAAATTATTTTATGCGGAGATCCGTTAGTCAATATCACTAAGTGATATGGAGTTTTTTTGATATAGGTATCAAAAAGTATAAAGGGTATAAAGTCCTTAATTTTTACCTTTACTTTAATAGGTACATGTACGACATAGTAGGTTGATATAATTTTTTCTGAAGATATTTCATTTATTATATTATTAGTATTTAATTATTATAATAATAATATAAATAAATATATATATATAGTGGCGCTATTATCGGGATTGTTGGGTGCTTGCAATTCACAGAGGCCCCCGGTTTTTAGGGGCCCCTAGATTAAATCTCATATACGATATTCCTACTATAATCTGTATTATACACATATTATATATTATATTAATTGTACAACTGTTTTGAATTATAGTGAATACCTAATTCGAATTTACGAGTACCTACCTATGTGAGAAATCAGTTTACCATATAACAGTATACAGTAATAATAGGTAGGTATTATAGCGGTATAATGACTTTGCTCAATGAGTTATTTTTGTTTGATTATCTAAAAAAAAAAAATTTTAACTTATAATTATTAACTATGACATATGAGAAAACAATATTTTTTAGTGATAATAAGGTATGACTGTTTTTCATTTTTACTGGCAGGTAAGGGCCCTGGTCAAGAAATTTTCACATAGGCCCCTTATTATCATGTTGCACCACTGATCACTGTCATCACTAAAATCATTTTACGTGTGAATACATCTTATCAATGTATGTACCTACACATTTACGTGACCAATAGCATTATAATGTTATTTCCTTAAGAGGACGCTACCCATGCATTTGTTGTCTCCGTCTTACATACACCCGACATAGCAAAATTTCGTTCACTAGTTTCAACAATGTGATGTTAGTTTTGATATTAGATTAAATTGACCTATTATCAAACTTTTAGGTAAGAAAATTATCTGTTCTTAAGCGTTAGTGATTTTTCAATTTTTTCAAGCATACTATGAGCAAGTATGCAGTGAAATATCACAAATTAAAAATGCTCATATCTCGCTTGAAAATTAAACTATAGAATAGAAGCCAACGCTTAAGCACAGATAATGTTATTATCTTAAAATTGTATAATTGGTCAATTCACTCTAATATCAAAATTAACAACACACTAATACACTATTGAAACTAGTGAACTACATTTTGCTATGTCAAGTGTGTGTAAGACGGAGACAACAAATGCATGGGTAGCATCCTCTTAAAATAAATAAAAACTGTGCTAACCACTCGGACCATACTCATTGACTATCGGCAGGAACCTTATACAACGACACTGTCCCCGCGTGTGCCTTCGGCAATGGTCATGTTCTAATGTGTAACGACCGACAGTGGTGCAACCAGGAATTTTTCATGGAAGGGGTCCATAACAAAATAAACCATCTTAATTTTTATAAACAATATATGTTTATATTAACAATATATTTTTTAATTAATATTATTATTTTAAATATTAAATAAGTGCTAAAATAGACATTTCTCAAAAGAAAAATCAAAGTGGCGTTTTATTTATTAATTTATAATATAATATGTAATTAATAATAAGAGTCAAGGGGAGGGTCCGGACC
Source organism: Aphis craccivora (assembly GCA_009835225.1). Classification (NCBI taxonomy): domain Eukaryota; kingdom Metazoa; phylum Arthropoda; class Insecta; order Hemiptera; family Aphididae; genus Aphis; species Aphis craccivora. Next base: position 3,267 of record VUJU01000153.1, on the reverse strand, counting down.
CGGAGTCCACCCCCCTGGTTGCGCCACTGACGACTAACAAGTGCCTTAATATAAGTATAATTTTATAAGATGTTATATTTCAGACAACAAAAATAATCTTTGAAGTGTATCAAATAAATAGAGTGTGTTTTTAATTAATATAACATCATAACAAATCGAATTTATACCTAACCCACGATTAAAGATATACAGGTTGCACATCGCCCTATAGGCTATAATATCCGGCTTTCAGATTGATTTACAAAATGAATGTACAAAACAACTGAAAAAAATAAGTACTAGCGCACGTGTGCCAAAATTTAGAACTAATTTTGAAGTTTAATATAAATGATATATCTATAAAACGTTAATTATATGAAATATTTCCGCCAGTCGATGTGCAACCTGTATATCTTTAATCGTGACCTTACCCATTGGTTCAATTGACGACGGGTAAGCCTTCAGGTGGATTTGGATAAGTAAGTTTATTATTTAATTAAATTCCCATGAACACATGTGTATACACTTGTGAGCATAAATAATAATATATCATACATAATTAAAAATAATAGATAAATATATAGGTATACATTACTCACGTTCCCTATTTTTGCATTATTACAATATCGTCAATTAGTAAATGAACAACTTAGCTATGAGAAATCTTGTACCTACTTATTACATTTTCAATATAATTTTGCCTCAATAACAAAAATTTCCAATTTCAAAAGTCTATAGATAGCCTAAAAAGACTTAAAATATTTGAAAACATAAAAAATTTATCATAGGTATTGTCTAGAAAATGCTATTTTATAAACATTTAGTGAAAATTTCAAGTTTAATTTTAGTTACACTAAACAAATAAAATGTATTTTATCGAAAACTGGTTTTACCTAAAAATGTCCATTTATCCTCAATTGTTTTTTTTTATTATTATTATTATTATTTAAGGCAATCTTCAAGTGACCAAGTAGGATATAAGTATCTATCTAATATTTATATTAAATATTAATTGTTAAATGCGTATTAAAATATTCATTTAATTTTTTTGGTTCTATCTTCTATGAAACCATCTGAAATTCTGAACGTATCATAACAGAATAAATGAATGGCAGAATCAATATCTATTATAATATTACTATTATATCATTTATATCACATAAATATTATTTAGAATCAAAATTAATAATATATTTCAACAAATCACTGTATCATTTTGTATATCATTTTTTTTTTTTTTTGCTTAAATAACACATAATATTATATGTATAAACCTAAGGAAAAAAAATATCATTAAATACCTTGGCACCTAACTATAATAGTTCTACATATTTATGTAGCTTGAATTATTATAGACATACTTACTTCGTTAATTTGATTCTTTTATTGTTTAAGAATTTTATTGAACTAATAATGAATAACTCCGAGGTGCTATCACTGGATGGTTCTTTCCCACGTCTACAAGCTATACAGAATACATATATTAACGTTATCATTTATGCTTATTGAATAATTAATTTTTACAGATTATTGTATTATCTTCTAGAGAAAAATTTCAATAAAAATAAATAATGATTATAATTAATATTGTTCAAAAGATTATGACAGCCATGTATAATTTACTACTTATGACTGTGATTTTTATGTAGGTAAAACACCCATTTTGGTCACTGCGATACATATTTTAAAAGTAAAAAAACTAAAAACTGTAAAAACACTACAACTGTTTTGTACTAAAACAACACATATTACAAAACACATTGAAACACTAGTTAATGACGTATATACAACGCGTGTATTTGTTACCTATAATATAATTAATATATTAATAAATGAAATATAATATGCACTATGCGAGTGAACGTATAAAAAATAGGTTATAAAATACGCTATTGCCTACACCTACTAACTACTAACAAAACGTATTTTATTTCATTTCATATTCGTAGGTACATATGAATATTGAACCTTACTTCAATATTAAATATAATATAGGTACCTAGCTAATAATTACAAAAGCCGAATTGCCATTTTCAAACGGTATAATATTATTAATTAAATAAGTATTATATAGGCAGCAGTCAAAATCAAAACCAAGAAATTTTAGAAGTATTATTATGTATAGGTATTGAAAAAACGTTATCTCAAAATGTAAACTGTAATTGATAACAAATATTATTTGAGAACTTAATTTATCAAAAATATTATTGAAGGTGGTTAGGAACGATGTGTTCAGAATAAATTATTGAATTATTAAATATTAATAATTCTGGGTTCAGGACATCATATGCTACAGAACATTAAAATATGCAATTCAATATGCGTCATTTATAATAATATCACAATATGCAATGAAATATTAATAATATTATACGCAATAATAAAAGTTGCATATATGTTATTATTTACCATGCGCAATTTATAAATGTTTATACGACGTACCTATTCATACCATTAATTATAGATTCATAGCTAATAATATTTTAATTAAATAATTGTTTACTATAAATTTATTATTGTGTAGGTATATATAGGCTATATAATGTAATAGCGTTTCACTTTTAACAAAAATCAATTCAACTTAACGTAATATATTACCAGGTAATTGAAAAATTACTATTTCTACAAACCTGAATAATTTATATGGTTATTGGTTATCTTAGATTTTTATTTGTTTTTTTTTTTTTTTTTTTTTATATAAAGCTAAATAAATAATAAATTACTGTTCTATGATAGGTATGACAATTGTTATATATAATTGCAATTGGCAATTTATTAAATTGTATTTCTTTATAGTCAATTAAATATTAATTTTTAAACTTAAAAGATATAATTATTTAAAAAATAAATGTTGAATGATAAAAGTGAGCATCCATTAAAATAAAATCGTATATAGATACATAAAATAAAGAGATTATTTTTTAGGAGAGCATACAATTTACTTTTTACTCTTTTAGTGTAGAGATATATAATATCTACTACATCATATTAATATAGTGACATACCATATACAGCAGTGGCGTAAATACGGGGGTGCACGACGGTGCACTTGCACCCCCTGGAAATATATAGCTGGTGCAAAGATATGCGTTTGCACCTGCTAAAATAAATTGAACTCAAAAAAATCTAAATTATATGAAAACAAAATTCAATTTTATTGTTTTTTCAAAACAATAAAAATTACGTATGTAAAAGCTAAGAATAATATCTAAATAATATTTTTATTACTCATTTAATATATTAGTTATTGTTATGTTTATGCTTTGCACCTAGGGGGCTCCAAATCTT